>JASPKZ010007977.1:0-110000 GCA_030220185.1 Diploptera punctata | reverse complement strand
AAATGTAGCTGTTGGCAGGTGCCGTCGCCTTCAACTTTGTTAAAATAATGTATTTAAAATATTATTAATCGGATACCTTTCGGAAATTAACTTCCATCGTCAGCAGGATGTGTTCATGCTACTAGTTGGTGTATTTAAGTCGTCAACGCCTTGATGCGTAGCCAGCAGGAACTGATGATGGAAGTTAAGTTCGGAAAGGCCTCCAATTAATATTTTAAATACATAATTTTAACAAATATGAGGACGACGGCATCTGCCAACACATACATTTTAATTTTTAATTTTTATCTTAGTTTTTTTACTCCCATTTTAGTTTTTATCACATTATTTCTAATCTTATATATTTTATATTAAATTTTGTCTTCTCCAAAAATCCCTAATAATTTCATTAAATTATTATTTCCATAATGGATGGCTTCTTAGTAAAAACGTGAGATTCACAATTGGCTAGGTAGCAGCTGATTTTCTTTATCTCCGAAGCAAGAACTGGATCACTGGTCCTACTGCTCTCAACATCTTCATTTCAGGAGCAACTTTTAATATTATGATATAATTCTTAATTTTTATAACAAAATTAAGTCAGCATTTCTTTGAAAGTATTAAATTATAATAATTTATACGGTATCATTTACGGCTCAGCATAAAAAAAAAGAAATGTATTTTCGCTGTAGTTAGTCAACAAATTGCGAGTCATTTAAGTGGCTGGTATAAAGTCCTTATTTATAGCTATTTTTATCTTTGTTTTAAAACTAATGGTGAAAAGAACTGAAAAAGAAAACAGGTTCAATTTTAACTTTTAAGGAGAAAAGCCTCGGGTTATACGTTCTCAACACTTCCAATGAGCAGCGTGTTGACGATGTAACTGTCTTGAGGAACTATCCAAGCACCACACTACTTCTAAGTAATTATCTCGTATCTATTTTAAATCCACCTCGCGAGACTCGTGGATTCACCAACTCTCTGAGCTGCCAACTTGGAATTCCTATTTTTGTGTTAAATGATATCATTAAACTATCAATTCTCACCATACAAAGTTTTCAAATAACACAGATGTTTAATGCTAGGAATTTCGAACGAGTTGTAGAAGCTACTCATAAATACGGTTTTATAAAATTCTTCTGTCTGCTTTATTTTGCTCTATTTTTAATATGTTATATCTCATCAGCACACTGTCCCTTATATCCCCCCTCATCACACTACCAATTACTATATTTTACAATTTCGTTTACCAGAAGGTGAAATTTCCTTCCGTCCTATGTCTTCTTTTTGTCTTGTAAGCCCAATGTTTCCCTTAACAGAGATTTAGGCGCTCTCCCCCTACAGGGAAGAATTTGAACCATAGTAATTTAGTTACACTTGTTTTCGCATAGATGTTCTTTGAGTGGTCCGTGGTCAGCGCTCCGCCTCATACTGACATCTAGGAAACCAAGGTAGTACTAGGACGGGAAAATTCGGTAAATTTTGCTTAGAGGCCTTTCATTCAGGCTTAAGGATCTTTTACGAGCCTGAAAATCTTCAGACTCAGGACCCACGGCTTAAAGTCCCTCCCGGAGGACTTGCTCCTTGGATTTTTCCGTCCTAAAAAATTCATCGACCCCGGCCGGTTTGAACCCGCGACCCTCGAGACCAGAGCAAGGAGCATAACCACTAGTCCACCGCGTCGTACGTCAGAGACTATAAAACTATAACATCGTTCAAAAACCAAACTAAAAAATGATATTAAAATATTCCAGGCTATGTGGTCGTGGTCTGTAACTGGTGTTTATTCCTGACGTTTCTCCCTCAAATGCGGAGGGCATCTTCAGTGGCGAGTGCTTCTAGGAGGTGTTCCCTCGTCGTAGACTCGACCGTGAAGTTTACGACGGGGGAACGCCATCTAGAATCACTCACCACTGAAGATGCCCTCCGCAGTTGAGGGAGAAACGTCTGGTATAAACACCAGTTATAGACCAAGGTCATATAGCCCGAAATCTTTTAATATTATGATAACCGGCCGTGAGAGCTTGCAATCCACTATTAAACTAAAAAAAAATAATAGCTATACGCCTCGCTGATTGTATTCTTTTAATAACTAATAACAATTTCATTTATTTTATAAAAATAGCAATAAGATTGACAAATATTTTAAATTGATGTCTTAAATATTGCATAACCCTAGAAAATTGTTGAATATAATGATTGAAAATAACGAAATGAAAATGAATGTACTCCCATTACTAATATTTTTATAACCAATTAGTGTTTTAAATTCTTTATGAATGGACAATAAGATGGAGTTACATAGAATGAAATTTCGAGAGGGGAAATTAGTTGATTCTACATCTACAATATTGGGCCTTTGCCTCTTCCCTGTTAGGAGTTACTAGGCCAAGTTAATTTAGTTCCGCTTATATTCCTAGAGATGTCATAGTATTTGGTCAACAAACTGACCCAATGAAACAACTAGTAGGCAACTAAGGTATTGCTATGATGAGTAAGGTCGGTAAATTTTGCACAGGGGCGTTTTTATTCAGGCTTGCGGTTCTTTACGAGCTTGAAAATCTTCAGACTCGGGACCCACGGCTTAAAATCCCTCCTGGAGGAGTTTTCTCCTTGGATTTTTCCATCCTAAAAAATCCATCGACCTCGATCAGGTTTGAATCCGCGACCTTCGGGACCAGAGGTAAGGGATATAACCACTAGCCCACCACAGTCGAAAAAATTAGTTTATTACTCCCAATATTTTTCATAAGTAATGCCACGAGTGATTTCCAAATTATCGATAAATTCACGACTCACGAAGTGAGGAGTGAATTTATCTATAGAATTTGGAAATCAAGAGTGGCATTTGTCAGGACTATTTAACGAATAAAATTAAGCTGTTTACTCACAAATCATTATTTAACTATAGTTATTTTAAAATATTTATATATTTAATGTAAACGGCGATGTTTGAAAACAAATGAGAAACGATAGGTACGCTTCATCTGCTTCTTTTGTTTATCACTGCAACCAGATCATACTATTTATTGCCAAAGGAACGCAATATTGTAAGAATGATCTCTAGTGGAGAAAAAATGAAACACATCAAACTGTATATTAATTCATTTCTGATGTCGTATGATGTAAATATGACAATTATATTTTTCTGGATTGTTACCTGGGAAAAAATACATTTAAGAAAGTGCAAACAGTGGTTTCTTTTTTGGTGGTATAATCAATTGCTACAAATGTTTTTATATTAACTCCCGCATGCGGCATGTGTTGGCATTCATGCACTATATATACAATCTGGTAGCCGTATTTTTCACAGATTCAGTCACTGCAAAATAATGGTGAGACCTGTCCAGAATATTAAAAAGGAGGAGTTTTCTTTAATATGGTAATTATAACACTGATAAATATTTCGTGAAACACGACTCTGATTGGTTGTAAAACAGAAATCATTGAAACGTGATTGGCCATTGACTCCCATTTGGGGCATGGGTTAAATAGTCCTCTAAACTTTTTTCATGTATTACTTTAGTGGCATAGATGATATATTATTCATTCATTCATTTTGAGAATTTTCCTCATTACTGAGGATTTTCTCCAACCAATCTTAGTAATTAACATGAATTAAAAATAAATAAATATATATAAATGACTACGGACTTATAGACTATCAGTTTGCAACAAACATTCACAAATTTCTCTTAATTAAAGTTCTCCATCGTTCTCTGTCCTCTGTGTCTTCATCTGTTACACCAAATTTCCACATTGAATTTTGAATGTTCTTCTTCCAGATTATTCTTGGTCTTTCTTCTGTGTTCCTTCTTTCGATTTTCCATGCATAGACGACTTTTGGTAGTCTTCCATCCTGCATTCCTCTTACGTGTCCATACAATTTTAGCCTTCTGATAATACATTAATATATTCAATAAATATATGTCATATACAATTTTTTATTAATTGTATTATAAAAATTACCGTAGAAAATATCAAGAATTTAAATTCAAACCAGGGTGTTTGGTTTATTTTATATAAAAGTCGTCCAGTTGAGATATAGTTAGCAAACTCCTGGAACATCCTGTGGAGGGCGATGAAATGTACTTTAGAGAATTATTGAAAATCTTCTTGAAAGTGGCTGCCTATTAGAGCTGAAGACATGTTAATCGTGAGGTGACAAATTAAGACCCTTAATTCTTTGAGACAGCTGTCTTCGAGTGTTGTGGTATTAATTTATTTTAGAACCAGAACGAAGCTCCAAATGTTAATGTTTCAAGAATATGGCTCATTGAAATACTTTTATTTTGAATGTGTAGGATGTTTCTAACTAACTAACTCACTGCACTATTAAATCCATAGGTTCATGGCTGTGAGAACATAAGCTCTCCATACATCCCTATCCTCAGCTCTTGTTTTCCAATCAATCCTGTATAATCTACTTCCCTCAAATCATGGCCAATGTTATTTTCCCCACCTCATTCTTGGTTTACTAACTGGGAGTTTTTTAATCTGGTTTTTCTACAAGAAACTTCCATGCAACTCTTTCTTCCCCCATTCGTGTCACATAATAATAATAATAATAATAATAATAATAATAATAATAATAATAATAATAATAATAATTAATAATAATAATATTAATAATAATAATAATAATGATTTATTTTAGCTGGCAGAGTTAAGGCCATAAGGCCTTTTCTTCCACTCAACCACATGTCCTGCCCATCACAGTGTACGGGATTTAACTGATGTTAATATATCTGGAGTCCACCGCTGTGGTCTCCAGGTAGTGTGCTGCCTTGTCACGCAGCGGGCCCGGGTTCGGTCCCCGGTCGGGGCAGTTTTTCTGGGTGAGGTTTTTATCGGGGTTTTTCCTCACCTGTAAGACAAATGTCAGGAAAACTTTAAGGCTCAAACGGTCCCCGAAATCATATGGCCATCCTCATCATCCTTATCATTATCATCCTTCACCGGTGTGGAAAGCAACGGGAAGCTACCACACCTACAATTCCCTAGTAAAGCTGCAAGAATAGCATGAAAATGCTATGATTGCAGTGAAGGACCTGCCTTCGGACAGAATTACTATGGATGGAATATATCTGGCTTGCTATAAAACCAAGTAACTCACTTAGTAGTCTTCTCCATTCACCTGTCTGTTCATCTCACTTTGGTCCAAAAACTTTCCTACGTAAATACTTTATTTTCAAATACATACAGTCTCCTTTCCTCCCTTAAAATGAGAGTCCACGTTTCATATCCATATAATATAGTTAGCAAAATAATAGTTTTATATATTTTCACATTAACTTTTTTTTAAAGGAATTGGGATAAGAGTCTCTGTAATGCATAATAGCATGCATTTATAGAATTCAGCAAATGTTTAATTTCTTTGTGCATCTCATTCCTATTTGTAACCATTCTTACTAGGCATTTGAATTCAGCCACTTCTTCAAAATATTCCTCATTTGTCTTCAGCTGTCCATTTGAATTATATAATGTTTATGCATTATATAATGTTTATGCATTATATAATGTTTATGCATTATATGATGTTTACTCCCAGTCCCAATTTCTTAGTGTTACTCAAAAGTGTGTGCGTGTTGGCACTTAGTATCTCCTCCCTATCGCCAATAATACTATATCATCAGATTAAACTAACAGCTTATTATTACCATTGAGTTGTAGGCCTTCTTCATCCTCTAAAGATTTGATGACCTGCTCTAGTGAAAACTGAATATTAGAGGAGATTAAATGTTTATTACCTTTATAAATAAGGTATTTCATATAAATGTAGAGTCCCGCGCCGTAGCCGAGCGGTTAAGGTAGGAAGCCTTGGCGCAGAGCTACGGGACTTGCGCTGGTTCGAGTCTCCATGGGGGAAGAACTTTTCTCATGGTATTTCGGCCAGTATGGGACCGGTGCCCACCCAGCATCGTGAGGCAATTGGGTAGCTACAATAACTAGCGGCTCCAGGTTGAGGAACCAGCTATAATGGCTGGGGGACTCGACATGCTAACCACATGTCACCCCTACACTGGCTGTTGATCATCTACCTCTGTGATTGACACATGTGGGTGTGAAGGGCCAGCAGCCGGCTGGCAAAAGGGCAACCGCTGAAAAGTGGAAAGACCCTCAATCGGAATATAAATGTAGAAATGTTTGTACTGCAATGAAATTATTTATTAATAAGATACATATGTTTTGTTATTTTACGTCATTTTTATGGTACCTTTCATATGAATTATTTTGCACTGAAATATAATACCTGCAACTCACTGGCACTATCGAACCCGTACGTTCATGGCCGCGCGGATATAAGCTCTCCATACGTCCAAGTGACACATTAAATTTCACTCTCTCTCACTTATTTTTCAAGCTTCTGAATTCCAACACTCCCAGTTACCTGGTGTCCAGATTTGAGAAGTTCTCTTCTTACCACAATATTGACACTAGGTCACAAGATAACAGTTTGCTAACAATCCCTCTTCACAGCACTTCCTCTTATTCTACGTCTTTCACAGTAGTCCTGGAATTTCCTTCCTCAAGATATGAGGACACTTTTAAGTCAAGCTTACACAAATACATGTTAAATAATTAATTTTCTCGACAGCTAATTTTATTCTGTCATTAATAGCCTAGTTTTTTTTCTAACTTTTCTATCTTCTATATTTAAGTCACGCGTCCACCGCTGTGGTCTCGGGGTAGCGTGCTGCCTTGTCACGCAGCAGGCCCGGGTTCGATCCCCGGTTTGGACAGTTTTTCTGGGTGAGGTTTTATCGGGGTTTTTCCTCACCTGTAAGACAAATGTCAGGAAAACTTTAAGGCCCAAACGGTCCCCGAAATCATATGGCCATCGCAATCATCATCATTCATATTTATCTTAGGTTAAGCTTAGGATTAGGGACTCTCCTGGCGTACCATTATCATCATCATCACCCATCATATCATCGGGACAACGTAACACCGCCTTCCAGGCGCCTCAACCTCAGAAGTGGGTTACAAGTACGCCATGCAAGGAAAGAAACCAGGAATATCGAAAGACAAACCTGGGGCATTTAAAAAATAAATATATATATATATATTTATTTATTTATATTTAAGTCACGCTTAAACAATTACTTGTAGTTAAATAATTAATATTTCTTGAGAACTAAATTTATTCATTAATAGTTTTTTCTCATTTTTCTATCTTGTACATTTAATATTTTATTCGTTAAATCTAGATAAATATTTTTTGTAAATAATAATTATATTGTAGACATATAATGTAATATTTATTTGAATCGTAATTTAGATGTAAAAATAATTTATGTATTTTTTAACCTGATTGAGTGGTAGATCTTAACTCTACAAGGTAAAATAGAGCTATTGTTTATTATTATTATTATTATTGTTATTATTATTATTATTATTATTATTATTATTATTATTATTATTATTATTATTATTAACCCAGGTTAACGTTTTCCAACCATCTCCATTATAATCTTCCCTCAAACCATTGTTAATGTCCCACCTCATTCTTGGCCTACCTAGTGGGCGCTTCCCTCAGGTTTTCGTAGAAGTTTCCATGTCCCTCTTTCATTCTCTATTGATATTTATGTATGTCCTGCCCATCACAGTCTACAATATTTAACTGTTCTTATTACATCTGGTGTCCCATAAAAATCATGTAGCTCACTGTTGTGAAGTCTTCTCCATTCGCCTGTCTGTTCATCTCTCTTTGATCCAAAAAATTCTAAGAACCTTATTCACAAATAATCGTAATATTTTCTCCTGATTTAAACTATGCCTGGGAGACTAAAAGGCAGACATAATAGGGAAAGGTAAAGACATTTTAAATGTTAATTTTTTACCAGTCTCATAGTCTTGTATTTGAAATGTAAGATTACCCATAAAACAAATATCCTGAGAGTCCTTTATAGAATGAATAATTACCCCTGCACATATAAATAGTAATGCCTTAAATATAGCCCTTTACAATCAACAGATTTAAGGGGAACCAATATAGGAATAATCTTCTTCTTCTTCTTATTCTTCTTCACTTCACGGGCTAGGCAAATTGCCTGTTCCGCCTCACAGTTGTTCTGTCCATCTTCTCACTGGCCTTCCTACATTCTTTGAACCTCTTGGCTTGTAGTTGAATGCTGCTCTTGGTAATCTTGATACATTCATTCTTTCCACGTGTGTAAACCATTTCTCTCTATATATTCTCTGATTTTCTCATCCAATGGATATATATTTAACTCTGTTCTTATATCTTTATTCCTTATCCGATCCGATCTTGTGCAGCCTTTTGTTCTTCTAAGGAAGTACATTTCTGCGCTTTGTATTCTACTTTGCAGTTTTTTGGTCATTACCCAAGTTTCGCTCCCATAAAGTAATGCAGGAACTGCCAATGTTTTATAAAACTTCATCTAGTATCTCTTCTTGTTTTATTCTTTAATGTTTTATGTATAGTTCCGCATATCATTTGAAATTTCGACAGTTTCATATGTATGTCTCAGTTTTTGTGTTTATAATAAAATTACAACCCAAATAATTAAAATTTGTTACTTGTTCCAGAGGCTTGTTGTCTATTACGAATTTTGATCTTATATGATCGTTTCCCGAAAATGCCAATATTTTTGTTTTTTCTTTCGATATTTTGAAATTATATTCTTGGCATAACTGATTTAATTGATGTAAAGAGTATGAATAATAATAATAATAATAATAATAATAATAATAATAATAATAATAATAGTAATAATAATAATAATAATAATAATAATAATAATAATAATAATAATAATAAGTATTTACGAGTATACCCTAAGGAACAAGAATAAAGACCAGAATAAATCTGACCGATCAGGGTGTCTGACTACAGTTCATGAGGTCCCTTGTTCAATTCCCAGTCAGACTACAGGAATTTTTCCTTAAAGGGAATTATTCCTGTGGTTGCTCATCGTCTGGAACTTACCTCAAATTTAGGTTAAGGAATATCCTGGTGCTTTATTATAATTTATCACCCATCATTATCATCGAGGTAAAGTAACTCCGCATTCCAGGAGCGCCAACCTAATAAATTGGTTACAATTTCGCCATGCCAGGCGAGAAAACCAGCAAATGTCATAAAAGACTTCCTGGTGCATTGGAAAAATAAAAGGAAATTATTCGAAAGAAAAACGGCAATTTGAGAAGAAATCAGATAATTTTATAATAAGTTATATTTTTCATGGTCATTTAAAATTCACAATGTAGAAACAGGTTATCCCACTCCATTGAAGATATGTGCCGAATTACTTTTATCCATACGTAGTAGCATTTAATTGGACAGCACAATATCTCGAAGAGATGCCTCAAATCCATTGCTGCATCAACCATCTCAAGAGGCCGGTTTACATAACATTTCTTCTTCAGAAAAAAAGTATGTTTCTTCAATGAAAAAAGTTAAGCATGACCAAAAATGGCGGTGCTTCAAAAAGAAGAGGTGGGATGTTCCTATGGTCAGTGGACGCTCGCTCTTGCTATTTTCCCGACAGAGGGTTCTAGCCACACCCGCCCGTGCCGCCAGCGATGCTCAACTATTAGAAAATATATATTTCTACTACACGTGCAACAACGGGCTACATATTCTGGAATGTATATTTTATTACCGCATTAATCCCATAGATTCCTATATAAACTAAATGGATCCTATATAAACTAAATGGAATATATAAAAAAAAATACAACATGGAAATATCCTCACAAAAATAAAAAAAAACGGCGTTCAAAGGTGCTCATTCAGTTCGGACAAAGATAATATTAGAAAATAAACCAATAGAACAAGTAGTAACATATGCCTATAACTTCCTAGATTGCGAAATATCATACACACCAGAAACAGATATAAATAACAAAATAAATAAGTTTAATTATATAACAGGTGTCCACCGCTGTGGTCTCGAGGTAGCGTGCTGCCTTGTCACGCAGCGGGCCCGGGTTCGATCCCCGGTCGGGGCAGTTTTTCTGGGTGAGGTTTTTATCGGGGTTTTTCCTCACCTGTAAGACAAATGTCAGGAAAACTTTAAGGCCCAAACGGTCCCCGAAATCATATGGCCATCCTCATTATCATCATCATCATCATCCTTCACCGGTGTGGAAAGCAACGGGAAGCTACCACACCTAAAATTCCCTAGTAAACCTGCAAGCATAGCATGAAAATGCTATGATTGCAGTGAAGGACCTGCCTTCGGGCAGAATTACTATGGATGGATATAACAGATACACTAAAAAGAACTTTGAAAAATAAAGCCAGGAAAGACTCTATAATTAAATTATACAAGACAATGGCAGTGCCTATTATTACTTATGGATCCGAAACATGGACACTGACAACACAACAATCTGCCAGAATACAAGCTGCTGAAATGAGATTCCTCAGACCAATAGCAGGATATCAAAGAACAGACAAAAAACATAACACAGAATTAAGACAACAACTAAAAGTAGAGGAATTAAACACAACAATAGAGAAATACAGAACAAACTGGAAAGAACACTTGGCAAGGATGACTGAGAATAGAATACCAAAAGCAGCATACAACTATTCACCACGAGGAAGAAGAAGTTTGGGAAGACCAAGGAAAAGATGGAAAGAGCAGCAATTTGGAACCGGAACAGGCTAGTAAATAAGCCTAAACCGTGAAGAAGAAGAATCCCATAGATAAACCACGCTTATTATTATGGCCGAAAAAGAGCATCGGTATCAGTGTAATGATTAATTTCTATACATATTGTTTACAAAATGCGTGTCTTTGTCGGGGGTCTGCACTGCCTGCTCGGAGCGGAGAGTGTGTTTGTTCGATTCTCCTCAGTAATAGACCTGTTAACGTGACGTGTGGTTTATCAGAATGTCAAAACAAAAATTGTGCACAGATGAGTCCATTCCTGCACAAAGCAGACTGTACTAGAAGTCTGTCCCGAGTATCGCGTTTCAACGTGCAGTTTGTAAACATAGCTGTCTAAGAACGACGCAGCCTAGCCTATAACCAATACTTTTTTCAGCCCTACTTATTATCCAATTTAACTTGCGAAAGATAATAGGTGCGGTTTATATTACCTAGGTCTCTCTGTCAAATATATGCCTAAAGAAAATATTAAGAATAAAATGACTAGAAACACTCTAATATATAAAAATGAATATTTGTTTGTTTGTTTGTTTGTATTTTATGTGCGGCCATACCCTTGATCCGATTGTGATGGGACTTTTTGCAAAATGTTCAGGAGATTCCCCGGGATGAACATAGGCTATAAGAGAGGAGTGATACTCAACTCCTACACCCTTAAAAATCGACCTTTTAAGTGGAAAACGTGAAAAAAGTATCTCTTTGGACGCTTAAATGGCTTACGCTGTCTAAACCATAACAAATACACAAAATTAATGTACATAGAATTCAATATCTCAGAACGTTCTACAAAAAAGTCTGCGACAGCATATGCTTATCTCTTACGGATAACTCACAATAACCATTTTTGTCTTTTATTGATACCAAGAAGATCGAGACAAGTAGGCTACGTGGATCTGTGTAAGCATAGAAGCACATGGCGTGTTTTTACGGACATCTCACAATAACGAATTTTGTCTTTTAGCTCATTTATGCCAAGAAGATCGAGATAAGTAGTACCGGGTAATCAGCACGGGAATCTTAAAATAATTAGGATATACATTTATAATAATTTTTCATTTTACTTATTCAACTAAACATAAAACACATTAATTTTCGTATTTCAGCTCATTTATGTTAAGAAGATCGGTATAAGTAGATTCTCGGGTATCGCCGGGTAATCAGCACGGGGTATGTAGAAAATGTAAATTTATAACTACTGTTGCTTTTATTTATTCAACTAAACATAAAAGCACATTAATTTTAATTTATTTAGGCGTAACAGTCCACGCCGGGTATTAGCTAGTATCAAATAAAAAAAAATATGGACAAAAACAGACCAGAAAGAAATTAAAATAGAAATAAAAAGCGAAAATGGAACTGGATGGTACATGCATTAAGAAATGACCGTAATTTCATTGAAAGAATTGCATTGGATTGGAACCCCCATGGAAACAGGGGAAGAGGCAGGCTGAAACAGACATGGAAGAGAAAAATCCTTGAAGAAATTGCAAAGGAGGGGGAAATCTGGAGGGAAGTGAAGAAGTTGGCTCAGAATAGGATGGGTTGACGACGCTTTATGGATGCTCTATGCTCCTAATAGGAGATAAAATAGATGATGATGATGATTGTCAAATCCCGCACATCCTCACGTGAGGAAAGAGAACTCTTTTGCGAGGGTTACTTAACCAAGCTAATTTTTAGTTAACGTATTTTCCTACATCTAGGTCCATCCGTCCACCCCTTGGGATACCTCGGTCGTCGTGACCATACTCCCAAGTCCTAGTTCTAGTCCTCTCTATCCTATGTTCACGTCCACGTTCAAGTTCACGGTCCTTAAACCAACACCCCAAGGGAGAGGGTGTTGGAGTTTGCAGTTCTGGGAATTGCTGAGCTACATAGTACATCAGGTCACTCAATCCTGACGACCCCACAGTTGGTCCACGGGCTCCATGAGCCTAGCCGGGAGGACTGCTGTCGTAGATCCACCGACCATTCCCCTGTTCTGCCTCCAGGGACGTGTCCTGCAGCCGTTGTGAGACCGGCTAGGGCTACAAGCCCAACAGTGTGAGACTTTTAGTACATCCAGGTGCTCATCTCCTGGCGACCCCACAGTTTGTCGACGGGCCCGTAGGCCGAGCCAGGAACCAGTACAGTAGCTCCCCTCTGGACTGGTCCGGGCCAAGCCCTGGTGTGCCCCCAGGGACGCCTTCTGCAGCTGTTGTGGGCCAGCACGGAGCTCGCAAGCTCCAACAGATGAGCAAATAGTTCGACAAGGCGCTCAACTCTTGCCTACCCCACTAATGGTTCACGAGTCCCTTGGACTTGACCGGGAGGACTCTCTAGCAGATCCCCCGACCTTACCCCAAGTGCACCAGCTGGGGACGTGTTTGGTTGCTGAAGTGGGTCCAGCCTGAGCTATAGTACGTCAGGTCGCTCAACTCCTGACGACCTCACAGATTGTCCTTGGGTCACTCGGTTCCAGAGTCGGCGCTAAGTCCCAGAAAGCCATAAAAAGACCGCGCTTCCTCCTTCCCCGAGCTTATTGACCTGGTGGTAATTCCCAGCATTACTCCCGGTATTGTCCCAACCAGCCCGTTCGCAAGACTAAGCCTAGTCGTGCCGCTGCTGTGAGTCAGTCCACTGAGCAATGTAGGCATCCAGGGAGCTCATCGCCCATGGTGCCCCCACAAAGGTCCTCGGGATTAACCAAGAGAAGGGAGCTTCTGATCTCCACAATCTCCCACCGCCTCGCCACGACGGCCGCTGCTCGCGTTGTGGGCCGGGACATTTGAGCTTTAGTACAACTGGGCGCTCGTCTCCTGTTGACCCCACTTATGGTCCGCGAGTCCATCGGACTTGGAAGGGAGGACTGACTAGCAGATCCACCGACCTTTTCCCCACTACGCCACCGAGGGGACGCGATTTGCTGCTGAAGTGGGCGCAGCACGAGCTATGTAGTGCATCAGGTCGCTCGAGTCCTGAGGACCTCACAAATGGCCCGCGGGTCCGGTCTGGACCTAGCCGAGAGGAGTGCAAGCAAACCATCGACCGTTCCCCTATCCGCCACCCGGGGACGCGCCCTGTTGCTGTTGTGAGCACAGCTGGGGCCCGATAAACGGACCCCCTGTCAGTAGGCGATAAACAGTTAATTCATCGCCTGAAACAGACACCTAGAGTCGGTTTCACCAACAGAGGTAACTTGTTACGCCAGTTTAAGCTATGCATTATATATGGAGAAAACTAGCGTAATGCAGTTACCTCTGTTGGTGAAACTGACCCCTAGTAGGCAACTATTCCCGGCCGGAGTCAATGGATTTTCACGGATAAAAAAATCCTCCGAGAGGGACTTTAAGCCGTGGGTTCTAAGTCTGAATATTTTCAGGCTCGTAAAACAACCTTAAGCTTTAAAGAAGATTCTTCCAAGCAAAATTTATGGACCTTCACATCCTAATAATACCTTAGTTGTCTTCTAGAATCCTCATTGGATCGGTTTGCTAACCACATGCAATCATGAGACCTGTAGGGATGTATGCCTAACTAAATTCGTTTGGTTAAGATACCTCTCACTAGAGAAGCACCCAAGTGGGACGAACGGGATAATAGTGGTTGCAGTAGTAGAAGTAATAGTAGTAGTAATAGTGGTTATTACTAGCAGTAGTAGTATATTGTATTGTCGGGCCAACGGATCTGTGCCCCTCAAGCGCTGCATTCGTTCTTAGAAAAGTTAACGCCTATACCTGCCTGTACTCACACCATTGCACTCACTTCCCTCCCACTAGTAGACAGGATAATTTTCCGAGTATGGATGTTGCCAAACTTCCCCCAAACAGTGTCATGAATCTTGAATATTGTAATGTTAATTATTACTTCTTCATATTTAAGTAGGTCTAATGACGCTGATTGATTTTTTATTATTTGCTTAATAATGTTTCTTTACCACTCCGAACTACAGTGTGCATGTTGACTTGACAACACTGGAATGCTAGTCAAATTACCTGTCTCCTAAGAAGGCACAAAATTGTGAATAGTGGGAGGGGCGAAAGAAAAGAGAGAGATAGGAATGAAGAGAGGGAAATGATTTACCGAGGCAGAAAATGAATTAGTGTTTAGTTCGCATATCTTCCGGGGCACAGATCCGTTGGTCAGACTATATAGCTGGTTTAACTTGGCATAGAGAGAGATGGAGATACAAGGGTAGATCGTTGACCCACTTTAGTCCAGATACAATAGAAAGAAACCACCCTGTTGTCAGTTTTCCTCTTCCCCCTTTCCCCTATTAACATCTGGTGAAGAAAAACCGTCAACACTGGTGCGAGTGAGAGAGGTGAGTACAGTTGTCTCATTCTACAAATTTCCCGTAAAGTTAAATCAGAGAGACTATAGTAGACCTATTAGTTAACTAATTACTTGGATGGGAAAGGCCGATTAAATTTGGCTTAGAAACTCTAATTTAGGTTTGAGGTTCTTTTACGAGACCGAGACTCCTAATACCCGGGACAAAAAACTTAAAGTCCCCCGCAGAGGGTTTGTTTCTTTTGATTTTTCCATCTTAAAAAATTCATCTATCTCGGCCGGTTTTGAATCTGAACAGAAATTAGGTGTATTCAGAAATTAAACATGAACTAGATTCTATATATTACAGGGACTCTTGTCGTCCCAACTTCTCTCAAAAAACGTTTAACTGAAAATATATAAAGCTGTTATTCTCTCAGTTATATTACATGAATGTGAAACATGGATTCTTACTTTAAAGGAGGAGAAAATATTACGAACATTTGAGAATAAAATTCTAATGCATTTTTTGGACCAAAGAGAGATGAACAGACAAGCGAATGGAGAAGACTTTATAACAGTGATCTGCATGATCTTTATAGGATATCAGATGCAATATGAAGAGTTAAGGCTTGTAGACTGGAATAAGAAGGACATTTTACACGAATGGGGAATGAAAGAGGGGGCGTGGAAACCCCTTGTAGGAAAACCAGATGAATCGTTCTCAGTAGGTGTGCTAAAATTGAGGTGAGAGAATAATATTAACGATGATTTGAGGGAAATAGATTTTACAGGGATGGCAATGAAAGACGGGCATAAAAAACTTCTTGTATGAAAAGAGTTCAGTAGATATGCTAAAATTGGGGTGGCACAATAACGTTAACCATAATTTGAAGAAAATGGATTATACAGGGGATGAATGGAAAACATTGGCTGAAGATACGTATATGTGGAGAGCTTATTATTGCGCGGCTATGAACCTAAGGATTCGATAGTGCCTGTGAATTAGCCTAACATTTAAACGTTGACATGTACTTTCGTGGTACTTTTATAAATACGGAAATGAGTGATAAATGCGTCATATACCAAAACATATGATCCAATGACAAGCAGGTAACATAACTTATTTTGAGATTTTATTTAATATGTAGAGGGAGAAATGTGTTATAATAGAGACGAATGGAGGAAAATTATAAAGCAAAATTGAAGATAAATCATTGGTGCCGAAAAATGTATAACATTGTTAAAATATAAATATACAAATATATATATATATATACATAAAATATATTGTGGAAAGCAACGGGAAACTATCACACCTATAAATCCCTAGTAAAGCTACAAGCATAGCATGAAAATGCTAGGTTTGCAGTGAAAGGACCTGCTCTTGGGCAGCACACGATAGATAGATAGATATAATATATTTAATATGTATAGGAAATAACAATGCGAGTTTTCATTTAATTATCAATGATTATCAAAAATGATCAATTATTTAGGCTCACCTCATATTTCTTGATTTTTGTGCAGACCAGGTTTAGTCGCTTTTAGGCGACATTTTCGATGCATTCCAACTGTTGTTTTGCGGTTGTCCATCCTGTAAGTTGATTTCTGTTCCCTCTGTTGGCTGATCGATGAACTTCCAAATTATTTTTTTTTTCTTCGGGAATTTCAAAATTCGTGGTTTTCTTTTTATTCCTGCAAATGTAAATGTTCTCCCAAATAATGAGTTCCTTAGATTTTTCTAACTGTTTTAATAATTTGGCCTTAGTTTTAATTCTAAAATAAGTAGGGATCTATTACTAAAATATTCTGAATTAATTATTACTAAAGGAGTTAGAAAAATCTAAGGAACTCACAATTTGGGAGAAAATTTACATTTGTAAAAATAAAAAGAAAACCATGGATTTTGAAATTCCCGGGGAAAAAGAAAAGAAATTGATATGGAAATTCATCCATTAGCGAGCAGAGGAAGCAGAAATCAGCTTTTAGGATAGACAACCGCAAAACAACAGTTGGAATGCATCACAATGTCGCGCAAAAGCGACGAAATCTGGTCTGCATAAAAATCAAGAAATATGTAGTGAGTCAAAATAACCAACTGATTAATAACACTGGTCAACATGATTTTTGTCTCATGAGTACCAATAGTTGTACTTATCCATCCATAGAAATTCTGCCCGAGGGCAGGTCTTTCACTACAAACATAGCATTGTCATGCTACGCTTTGCAGCTTTACTAGGGAATTGTAGGTGTGGTAGCTTCCCGTTGCTTTCCATACCGGTGAAGGATGGTGATGATGATAATGATGATGATAATGAAAAGGACGATAATCATGATGGACGGATGATTTTCAGGGACCGTTGGCCCTAAGCTTCCTGACATTTGTCTTACAGGTGAGGAAAAAACCCGAAAAAACCTCACCCAGGAGCCTGTCCCGGCCAGGAATCTAACCCGGGCCCCCTGCGTGACAAGGCAGCACGCTACCGTGAGACCTCAGCGGTGGACAGTTGTACTTAATGCAGTTTTTTTATCGTGTTTTCAAATATTTATTCGGAATTTCTCCATCATCCACAGTTTTTTATTTCAATTTCAATTCTATCCATATTAATTCTGCTCGAGGGCAGGTCTTTCACTGCAATAATATAATTTTCTTGCTATGCTTTGCAGCTTTACTAGGGAATTGTAGGTGTGGTAGCTTCCCGTTGCTTTCTACACCGGCGATGGATGATGATGATGATGATGATAATGATGGCCATATGATTTCGGGGACCAATTTAATGGATTTAAATAATTATTTTTTTAATACATGTTTTTCCGTCCATTTGTCCATTGCAAAATAAAACCAAATGAGCTAACTCATATGCTTTCAGCTATGGAAAAGAGATAGGCTATCAAGGAGAATGGAATCGTAATATGCTGGCCGATTATTGTTGGACCATCAAGAGGGATGCTCCACAGGCGAAATATAGCAAAAAATCGTAATTTCTTACTTTCTAGGCGAGTCCGATTGTTCGAATATTGTGTAGTTAAGAATGTAGAAAATATTAAAGTGTTTGAAATTATAAATTGCTGTTCTGTCGGAAACCTTGCGTGATGGAGAAAACCCGATATCATACTTGAATTCAGGAGAAAAAATACTATCAGAATCACATTTTTTTTTTCTGAGACAAAAAAAAAAGTTTATGTTTTGTTGCTCGATGTAATTATTTTGAGATATTAAGAAATGGTTCTCACAGTTGCACACAAATCGCGACATGAATGAAAATGACCAGGATTAGTCCAAATAGGGGCACTAAGAAACTTTATGAGATAAATATAGTAAGTTAAACATAGTTAATATATTTCCAGGTGACATAGATACGATATCTGATTACATATTAAGATAGCGTCCTCTCTTAACGCAACTCGAGCGAAGAACAAGGAACATTCATATGAGTAGTTCATTCTTTATTTTTCATCCTCTAGGCCTACATTATGTTTATACAATGCTGTATCTCATAGAATATAACAGAACACCTGTTTAAAAGGCTTCAGCCGCCTTTCTCTCTTGCAAAATGCCACTGGAACACATCATTATTAAAACGTCCTCTATGAAGACTTGTTTATGTTTAATTTTGTTGTGTTTATCAGATCTCGGTAGCTAACATTTACATACTAATGTTTCCATATCTATACAATCTTTCTTATCTTAAAGAATTCCACGGTTTTATCGATGCATGTATATGTTTTGTGTAATATAATCCGTTTGATATACGCTAATAATTCTCGCCTGTAAGCAAAGAACACAAAGAAAACAAGTGTTGACCTTCTGTCTAAAAGAAATTTTCTTTTTTTATTATATTTGAAATTTGTATTCTATAATCTATCTTGACAATTTTCTCAACTCGCTGGCTACCATGAAACTTTGCATGATAAGTTGTTGCTCCATTATGAAGATTATGCAAACTCGCAAGCTTAGGGGAAATGAGGCTAATTGTGCACAGTTTCATTTTGCAGAAAGTGAAGTTGTTAGATACTTCGTTTGTTGTTATTACCGTATATACGATTGGTGATACTAATTCTAAAGATGATATATATATATATATATATATATATATTTCCCCCTGTCTTTACTGTCTTCTTTTTCATTAACATTATTTAGGTATCGTGACATTCCATATTCTCATGCATTACATATTTTTCTTATGATTGCGAATTACATCTGAGGATCATCTAATCAAATGAATATAATAATGATGATAATGATAGCTAGATGATTTTGGGAAACTGTCTGGGTCATAAAGTTTCCTGACATTTATCTTAACCCATTCGCATCAGGTTTAAATGTTAAATGTATTTCCCCAGAAACCGGATTTAATTTACCGTAAATTATATTGTCTATTTTCAGACATTCAAAAAAACAAAATATAACGGCACTTGAGATTACAATAAGGGTGAAGGCAAAATCACATACCTCTACTATTCATAAATAGTAACAAAAGATTACCCTGCCAAGGGATGTACAAAATATTGTAAAATATATAACAGCAGAGTTAAGCCAGTGTACCTCGTCTTCTGAGTTGAAGGCCATTTAACTGACGGTTAGTCTACTTCATCTTTCGAGGCGAATGGATTAAAGGTGAAGAAACACGCCAAAACGAAGACACCCAGGAAACTTGTCCCGATCGGCGATCGAACCCGGGTCCGCTGCATAACAAGACAGCACGCTACCTCGAGACCACAGCGGTGATGTGTTAGATTATGGTAACATTAAATGTGTCCTTGTAATCAAATTTAAACGCATTTGCATTGAAACATGAAATTGATCGACTTAAGTGATTTGAAAGGAGGATCTTCCGAATAGCAGCATGATACATTACTGTCGAAGTCAAGTTGCTGGGTTAAGTGAGAATTGGCGATAAATTCTTTTATTTACTGTGCACTTGTCAAGTTGTTGAAAAACAACTCACTCGGTTATCAACTTGTAGTTGTAAAACACTTCACTGATTCACTTATTGCAGATTTTAAATATGCTGTTGAGGCTTCTCAGCTCCCCTGGAGTCCAGTAGGTACAATAAGAGACCAGGAGGATTCTGTGCCAAACTCTTTGTCTTTGACTGCTCTATATACGTATCTACCGGTAAATGGTGCAGAATACGAAGTAACAGTAAACTTAATATCTTATCACAAAATCAGAACATAATCCTATATAGCCTATATAAAAATCAATGTTTGTTTTTTTGTTCGTATTTTATGCGCGGCCATACCGTTGAACCGATTTTGATGGGCTTTTTTGCAAAATGTTCAGAAGATTCCCGGGATGAACATAGGCTGTAAGAGAGTTGTGATATTCACCCTTTGTTGTGAAAAAAGTTATTGGAGTTCCTATTTTGACGCTTAAATGGCTTACGCTGCCTAAACCATTACAAATACACCAAATTAATGTACATAGAACAGAATATCTCAAAAATACTCTTGAAAAAAGTCCGCGACAGCATATGTTTATCTCTTACGGATAACTCACAACTACCATTTTTGTTTTTCATCGATGCCAAGAAGATCGGAATAAGTCGATTCCCGGACAAGCTTGCTCTTCCATACTATTCATCCGATTGAGATGGGGCTTTTTGAAAACTGTTCAGGAGATTCCGGGGATGAACATAGGCTATAAGGGAGATGAAATACTCAACCTCTTGACCCCTAAAAATCACCCTTTGTAGTGAGAAACGTGAAATAAAGTTCCTATTTTGAAGCTTAAATGGCTTACGCTGCCTAAACCATTACAAATACACCAAATTAATGTACACAGAATTGAACATCTCAAAAAACTCTACAAAAAAATCCGCGACAGCATATGTTTATCTTCTACGGATAACTCACAATAACCATTTTTGTCTTTCATTGATGCCAAGGATATCGGGATAAGCAGATTCCCGAACAGTGCACGGCTGTTGGTAAATTTATTTATGAGTAGCAGCGCACACCGGGTATTAGCTAGTCATGTATATAAAATCAATGTTTGTTTGTTTGTTGGTTTCCTTGTTTGTTTGTTCGTATTCTATGCGCGGCCATACCGTTTATCCAATTTTGATGGGATTTTTTGCAAAATGTTCAGAAGATTTCCGGGATGAACATTGGCTATAAGAGAGTTGTGATATTCAACCACTTCACCCCTAAGAATCACCCTTTGTAGTGAAAAACGTGAAATAATGTCCCTATTTTGACGCTTAAATGGCTTACGCTGCCTAAACCATAACAAATACACCAAATTAATATACACAGAATAGATATCTCAAAAAATCCTACAAAAAACAGAAAAATGAGAAACAAAATTTAGTATTAATGACATAGAATAAATTTAGTTCTGGAGACAAATTAATTATTTAACATCAAGTAATAGTATTAGCTTGACTTAAAAGTTTATAGCGTGCGGCAACCCCTGATATCTTGAGGGATGGAATTCCAGTATCGGGCAGAAGCTACTGTGAAAGTAGTAGAATAAGAGGAAGTGCTATAGAGAGAGATTGTTAACAGACTGTTAACTACCGTCAGCATACTTCTTGATAAAAAAAATAATTTAACACAGAAATGAATGAAAACTTTATGACCACTCTGTATAATCATGAATGGCAAAATTAGTTATTATTAGTCATTCAAAATATCTCTGCAGGCGGATGAATTACGAAGTTCTGTTTGTTGCTACACGTGACGTCATAATTATAAGGCAGTGTACACTGTCAGTGTCCCACGTCCCATCCCCCTCTGCACAAATAGATAGCAGGTCACGTGTTCTATTCCTGCATAAACACGACTGCAGTACCCTCCGTCAACAACTGCGCTTACTCCTCAAACGGGTAATACATGTCGCTTATAATAGCTTCATACGAAGAAAAAATGTATTAAAAATTGGATTACTTGTATAAAATGGCAATAGTATAGGGATCAATACAGTTTCCAATGTCTGATATGTAAGTCATGTTTTGTTTATTTCCGTTAAATATAGAAGTTTATACGCATTTTCTAAAATATATTACAGGACATAGTAAGGTTGTTTCTAACTGTGGAATTTTATATGAATTTGGGTCATTTCAGGACGACATAAACTGCAAAATTCGTGTACTCAAGTACTGGTTGCGGCTAATCCAAGGTGAACAAATAATGCACAGGGCAATTTGTTACGACCACCAAATTAGGAACGCAAATGGGAAATTCTGGGCAGACGAGGTTAGGAGAGAACTCCAAAAGAATGGGATGGGTTGGGTATGGGAAGAAGGGACTGAAAATCGCAAGAATTTGTGGAGAAAATAAGGAGGTACGTAGATATAAACCGACAAAATATTTTGGCCGAATGTACGGGAAAACGATCACTGTTTTTTACAAAGAGACCATAAAACATTTTTGGGGAAAATAATCTTATATACTCAATCTAGGAGTTAAAGAGAGATCAGGGCTTGCTTGGTTCTGGTTAGGGGCATGGAAATTTTTAAAAATTAGCGACGATCACGATATGCGAATATGTCCAATGTGCGGGAGCTTTGAAGACGAGATACATGTATTAGGAAAATGTAACGATTTGGAATACTGGAGGCGTCAGTTATTACCGGAAAGATTTCTAAATTCAAATCGTCAAAGATTGGCATGCTACGAGTTATTGGTAAACCCAGAAAATTTGATAAACTTGGGTAAATTTCTGGACAAAACGCGGAAAATAAGAACAACACTTATTCAGGAATAAATAAATATATTAACAAATTGCAATATCGTTAATTCTTAATATTTCTACATAACTAAGTTAATGTATAAAGTAATTGTATTGATATCTAATTGTAATATGATTGTGTTTTTTTTGTTGGTTTTAAGTATATTATTACCAAACATCAACTTATGGTAACGGACTGTCAACAGCACGTACGGCTTACTGCCCGTGCGATCCATATTTGTAAATAACATTGTATGTATCTTATTTTTTGTTTAATAAAGTTCTTATGTATGTATGTGTGTATATTTTGTTTGAGAAACAAGTGTAAGAGTAACAATGGATTATCACAGCAAATCATATGGCTGACTACATGCCAATTCTCGGTGACACTAGAAAGTTATTCTAGTCAAGATAAATTATGCTAACAAGTGGTACATCAAAGAGGATTTACTACGCAGGATAAAGCCCAATTCTTTTACAAGCAACTTCATTACTGTTATTGGAACACTTTGTCAACTGCATTATTTCCATACACAGATAACTAATTTTATTGCTTATGGAACCAGTGGACTCAATGTCGAGTTCACCAACGCCTCCCATTGGTCCCTTTCTTCAGTCAACTGAATATTATCTTCCCACATACAGTAAGGAAAATCCAAGGAGCAATCCTCCGGGAGGGACTTTAAGCTGCAAGTCCCGAGTCTGAAGGTTTTTCAAGCTCGTAAAAGATCCTTAAGCCTGAACAAAGAGGTCTCTAAGCAAAATGTATCGATCTCAAACATCCTAGTTAACCTTAGTTCCCTAGATGTCTGATTGAGTCGGTGCGTTGACCGCATGCCACTCACGACATCTTTGGGTAAATAAAGTAATTAAAATTAAATAAATAAAATAATTTAATGGAATGGAATAAGTCATGTAGGGGAATGAAAATCAACATTAATAACCGTTTACTGCATAATTTATTATTCGCTGATGACCAGATCATATAGGACAAGATAAAGAAGATATAGAACATATGATTAGAAAGTTAGTAGATGCATTTGGGGTAGGTGGACTGAGATAAATTGTATCAAAACAGAATATATGGTAATCGGAGAAATTCAGAAGACCTACAAATAAATAATATGATAATTAAACGTGTTGAAGAATTTAAATATCTTGGATTTATAATAGATAAATCTGGTATTTGTGAAAAATATATTATTAACATAGTAAATTGTGCAAGGAAGGCGATTAGATCCCTGAATGGTCTTTTATGGAATAGAAATTTGACCAGAAAAAAAAAAAAAAAAGAGATTATACAGACAATAATAGAAAGTATACTTACATATGGATCAGAAAGCTGGACAATAAATGAAAGGATGAAAAAAAGAACCTTGGCGACAGATATGGATGGATTACGGAGAAGTATGAGAATATCCAGGCTACAACATATACGAAATACATATATCAGACAAGAAGTGGATGCACAAGAAACTGTTATCGATAGGATAACAAAGAGAGCTTTACAGTGGTATGGACATGTACAACGGATATCGGCAGACCAGTGGCCTAAACAGGTGTTAGATTGGATGGTACCAGGCAGAAGGAAGAGGGGGAGAAATAGAAGAACATGGTATGAGGGAATATATGCTGACATGATGAAGAGGGGTATGGAAGAAGGACAATGGTAAGATAGGAATCTCTGGAAAGCAGGAATCAAAGGCGAACTGCTGTAAAGTGGATAGCCTGTATTGAGTATGAGGGAAGTAAAATTAAATTGTTCTATAAACTCCTGACAGAGGACAGGCTATGGCTCAACAATCCGCTACGCCATTAATAATCATAATCATTATCATCATGTACAGTAAGCTTACGTCTTTCTAATGGACTTACTCCCATGAGTTCCTTAATAACAAATTTTAAAATCGTTAAAATCACTAATACTGTTTGTCCTAAGTTATCTCAAAAACATTAAACTGAAAATATTTTATTTGTGGTATTCGCAAATTTGACTATGTTACACTGCCCTACAACAATTATCGTGGCTTCATCTAAAATATCGTAGGACTGTCCATTCCCTATCTTCTCTATAAAATACTTCACACACCATTGCCTAACTATTTATCACGCAGCTTCATCAGACTATCCGACACACAATCTTGACACTCGATCCCATCAGCACATTGTCCTTTATATCCCTCCTCATCACACTGTGTATTATTCATTATCTTTTACGGTCTCACTTACCAAAACATGGAATTCCCTTCCGACCTATGTCAGAGACTGTTAAACTATAGCATCCTTCAAAAACAAATTAAAGAATTATTTAATATCAAACTAACTTATACACCTCACTGATAGTATTATTTTAACAATTAATAAATTTAATTATTTATGAAAATAATATTAATATTAACAAATACTTTCATTTGTTTTAAACATTATATAACCACAAAATTAGTTTTCTATATCTCATTATTTTTATTTGTTTTTTATATAGGTTCCTACATTTGGCAGGGACGGTCTACCAACAATTTAATTTATCGTACTAGAATACATTTTATTATTAGTTTTAGTCTTAATCTTAACTATCAGTAACATGGTTCTATTATAGATCGTAATATAATAGATATTATCTTATTTATCAATTCTTCATTTAATATTAGAGTTAATTATGATTGTAATATTCTGATGTAATACGTTTCTCCTGGTGAGTGGAAGAGAAGACCACATGGCCTTAACTCCACCAGTCTAAATAAATAAATAAAAATAAAAAATATATAAAACTGTTATTCCACAGTTATGGATGCGAAACATGGATTCTTACTTTAAGGAAGGAGAACAATTAAGAGTATTTGAGAATAAATCTCTTAGAAAAAATTTGGACCAAAGACAGAATGGAGAGGACTACTAACAATGAGCTGCATGACCTTTGTAGGAAACTAGGTATAATAATAACAGTTAAGTCTCCAGAATAAAATTTTAGAGAGATCTAATCAATTTAAGTAACTTGGATACCATCTCTCTATCTGAGATGAAAAGGATATCCCTGAAAAAATTACTAGTTATAATAAAAGTTTGGGAATTATTAATCAAAATATGAAACCATCCCTAGTACAACAAAACACCGGATTACGTTTATATAACACTTCGGCTAGACCAGTGTTAACCTATGGTAGTGAAGCATTGGACACTAAAAAGACAACATGAAAGCAGAATAACGGCTTGTGAAATGAGATTCATGCGCAGAACAGCGGGTTACACCAGATAGGATCGGAAAAGGAACACCGATACTTACTTACTCACTGGCACTATCGAACCCGTAGGTTCATGGCCACGCGGACATAAGCTCTCCATACATCCCTACATCTCTATCCTGAGCTAATGCTTTCCAATCATTCCCTGTATAATCAACTTCCCTCATATCATAGTTAATTTTATTCTCCCACCTCATTCTTGGTCTACCAACTGGGCGTCTTCCCTCTGGCTTTCCCACAAGAAGCCTCCATGCAAGTCTTTCATTCCCCATACGTGCAACATGTCCTGCCCATCGCAGTCTACGAGACTTAACTCCTCTTATTATATCTGGCTTCCTATAAAGACCATGTAGTTCATTCTTATGTAGTCTTCTCCATTCACCTGTATGTTCATCTCTCTTTGGTCCAAACATTTTCCGAAGTACTTTATTCTCAAATACTTGTAATCTCCTTTCCTCCCTTAAAGTAAGAGTTCATGTTTCGCATCCATATAATAAAACTGGTAGAATAATAGTTTTATATATTTTCAGTTTCAGTTTTTTGAAAGGAGTTGGGACATCAGGAGTCTCTGCAATGCATTATATCACGCATTTCTAGAATTGAGCCTATGTTTAATTTCTTTGTGCATTTCATTCTTATTTGTGATTCTTGTTCCTACGCATTTGAATTCAGCCAAGGAACGTCGATATCTTAAAAAATTGAAGACTACGCCAATTTTGGAATATATTAAACAGTACCAACTAAATTGGAAACACCATCTAGAAAGAATGAGTTCAAATCTGATCCCCAAAGCTGTTTATAATTATATACCAAGAGGGCGAAGATCTCTGGGCCATCCTATGAAACACTGGAGGGAAAATTTTTCTATAGGATCGTAACAGGCCTTGGCCTAATACTTGGAAGGAAGGAAGAAGAAGTCTCGTAAATTGCTATGGGCATGACCTGTGGCTCGCATGTGGAATGGAAGAGGGGAATGGAAATTTCTTATAGGAAAATCAAAGGGATGGTATAACTTGTCCTTTCATCTCTCTTTTTCAGTAATCTGTTTTATATTTCATAATCAACAGCAGCAGCAGTAGCAGCAGTATAGCCGGATTCGAGCCTCAACTTCCCTAAGAACCCTCTTCGGGTGCTAGTCTCTAGGAACCACCCACCATCCCTCGATCCTCAGCTTCCTCAGATCCTCCAAAATTCCATCCATCCATCCATCCATCCATCCATCCATCCATCCATCCATCCATCCATCCATCCATCCAAGGTACTCTCAATCGTTCCACATTCCTTTTCCTTCAAATATTTGAACTCCATGGCACGACAGGCCTAAAAAACTTTGGCCTAACAGCCGACTGCTACCTTACATCCAGATGTGTTAGTCACAGAAGTAGATGATTATACAGCTGTTGTAAAGGTGACATGTGGTCAGCATATCGGTCCCCAGCCGTTTAAGCTTGTTTTCTCAACCAGGAGCTACTTCTTATTGTAGCTACTCAAAAGTCCAACGATGCTGGGTGCGCACCGGTCCCTTACTGGTTGAAATTCCAAGAGAACATGTCTTACCAACCTGCAGAATATCGTAGCTCTGCGCCAAGGTATCTTGTCTTAACCACTCGACTATGGAAATTCCTTCAATACTTACTTACTTACTCACTGGCACTATCGAACCCGTAGGTACATGGCCGCGCGGACATAAGCTCTCCATACATCCCTATCATGAGCTAATGCTTTCCAATCATTCTCTGTATAATCTACTTCCCTCAAATCATAGTTAATATTGTTCTCCCACCTCATTCTTGGTCTACCAACTGGGCGTATTCCTTCAAATACACATTATATAATTTTCTTGGATACCTAATGTTCAATCATTCTTTGTACGTACACTGCTCATCGCAATCTTGCAACCTTAATTGATGTAACCATACCAGGAGACATATTTTTATGCTGTATAAAAGCATACATCCTTGCTCTGGTCCCGAGGGTCGCGGGTTCAAACCCGGCCGGGGTCGATGAATTTTTTTAGGATGGAAAAATTCAAGGAGCAAGTCCTCCGGGAGGGACTTTAAGCCGTGGGTCCCGAGTCTGAAAATTTTCAGGCTCGTAATAGATCTTTAAGCCTGAATGGAAAGGCCTCTAAGCAGAATTTACCGAATTTTCCCGACCTAGTACTACCTTGGTTTCCTAGATGCCAGTATGAGACGGAACGCTGACTATGGACCACTCAATTGGCATCTATACGGAAACAAGTATAACTAAATTAGTATGGTTCAAATTCTACCCTGTAGGAGGAGAGCGCCATAATCTCTGTTAAGGGAAACATGGGCTTACAAGAAGAAGATAAAAGCATACATTTTGGAGTTAATTTCAAAATGTTTTCTTTTTTTCAGAAAGGGTAAATACGATGAAAGAAAAAGTAGACTTATGCCATTCTTGCAATGGGAATATTGGTTGGTTTTGAAGTTGGTATGGATAACTCTCTGATACATACATAGGTGGAGTTGGTATCGGGTGCCGAACGCTTCCAATCTGTCTCTTGAGTTACAAATCTCGTTGTTTTCCATTGTAAGTTGTTTTTTATTTCACATCCGGTCGGTTTAATTCCTTCTCGTGGAGCCGGGATGCTGTGGGGACGGGAGAGGCCGGCAGCACGAGTCGCAACTAGATAAAAATCTTGAACGTGCCCCACCCTGACAGCCAACACAACACAGCAATACAGACACATGTACCATTCTTGTGCTCCACTGAACGTATTTCCATTACCAATCTGCATCTTCACGCATGTCCCGTGTTTAAGCTAAATATATGTTCTGAACCTCGTTTAGTTCACATGTGCATTCAAACAGTCCCGAGCTCGAACCAAACTTCGAGGGGTAGGCAATTCCGCTAGAAAAGAGCTGGGGTAAGGCCGTCCAAATGGCGATCCGCGGGCCGCATATTTATTATTTTTATTATTTATTTTACACTAGCTAATACCAGGCATGCGCTGCTACGTCAGGATAAATGAAAATTAATGTGCTTTTATGTTTAGTTGAAAATAAAAGGAAAAAATAATTATAAATTTATATTTTTTTAGATACTCCGTGCTGATTACCCGGCGTTGCCCGGGAATCTACTTATCCCGAAATATGGAAATTAATGTGTTTTATGTTTAGTTAAATAAGTGGAAGCAAAAATTTATATCGTAATTATTTTTAGATACCCCGTGCTGTTTACCCGGCGTTGTCCGGGAATGTACTCATCCCGATCTTCTTGGCATAAATGAGCTGAAAGACAAACATTAATGTACTTCTTATGATTAGTTGAATAAGTAAAATGAAAAATAATTATAAATGTATAGGATATCGTAATTATTTTAAGATTCCCCGTGCTGATTACCCGGTGCTGCCCGGGAATCTACTTATCTCGATCATTTTGGCATAAATGAGCTAAAAGACAAAATTCATTTGAGTTATCCGTAAAAGAATACCCGCCATGTGCTGATAGCTTGCACAGGAATCTACGTAGGGCCTACTTGTCTCGATCTTCTTGGCTCAATGAAAGACAAAAATGGTTATTGTGTGTTTTCCGTAAGAGAGAAACATATGCTGTCGTGGACTTTTTTTGTAGAGCTTTTTGAGATATACAATTCTATGTACATTAATGTTGTGTATTTGTTATGGTTTAGGCAGCATAAGCCACTTAAGCGTCCAAAGAGCTACTTTTTCTTCAAGTTTTCCACTACAAAGGACGATTTTTAAGGGTGTAGGAGTTGACTATACAACTGTCTTATAGCCTATGTTCATCTCGGGAATCTCCTGAACATTTTGCAAAAAGCCCCATCACAATCGGATCAACGCTATGGCCGCTCATAAAGTACGAAGAAACAAACAAACATTTTTATATAGGCTATTAGATTACAGTCCTGGTCACTCCACTGGAAAGCATAGATCCTTGATGAAAGATCCCCAACGAACTCTGTTGTTTGGCAATGCCTTAATTTCATCCCAACTCATCCCTGTCTGTTCAGCTTCATCCCCGATGGTGTTACTACATGTTGCCCTAGGTCTTTCTCTTCGCCTTCTTAATCCTTGCGGGATCCAATCAAATATAGTTTTGTGATATCATTCTCTCTCCTTAACGCATGACCAACCCATTTGCATTTTCTAAATTTAATTTCTTTACAAATTTCATTTTGATTTGTTCTTCTCCAAAGTTCTTTATTTGTTATAATCTCTGGTTATCATATACCCAAGATATTTCTCAAGCAACGATTTACAATTTTTGCAATTTCTTTCCAATTTATCATATTTTACATTGCAAACAAAATAAATTTAATTATTTGTGTGGCACCAAAAAACGAACTCTCAGAGGAACTACAAAGGAAACACTTTTAAAATTTTATAAAACAATGGCGGTTCCAACACTGTTATATGGATCGGGACATTGGGTATTAACAAAAAAACCAGAACGAAGAATATAAACGCCAAAAATTAGATTTTTGAGGAGTGTGGCTGGCTATACAATAACGGATCGAAAACTAAATGAATTATAGGTGCGGTAGCTTCCCGTTGCTTTCCACACCGGTGAAGGATGATGATGATGATGATGATGATGATAATGATGATGGCCGTATGATTTTCGGGGACCGTAGGGCCCTAAGCTTCCTAACATTTGTCTTACAGGTGAGGAAAAAACCCGAAAAAACCTCACCCAGAAGCCTGTCCCGACCGGGAATCGAACCCGGATCCGCTGCGTGGCAAGGCAGCACGCTACCTCGAGACTACAGCGGTGGACAGCACATGTATATATATATATATATATATATATATATATATATATATATATCGCACCGCACCGTAGCCGAGTGGTTTAGGCAAGAAGCCCTGGCGCAGAGCTTCGGGATTTGCGCAGGTTCGAGTCTCCATGGGAGAAGAAATTTTCTCATGAAATTTCGGCCAGTATGGGACTGACAGTTGAATATCAGTTGGATACAATAAGTAGCAAGTCCAGGTTGAGAAAACCTGCGGGACCCGGCATGCTGACTACATGTCACCCCTAAACTGGCTAAATCTTCGTCTACCTCTATGATTAACACAGGTGGATGTGAGGCCAACAGTCGGATAATAGGTTAATGGCCTTCTAGGCCGGTCGCGCTTGGAGGAGTTACATATATATATGCTATATATATATATATATATATATATATATATATCATGAAAAGAATAATTAATGCCTAATACGCGATCTCTAACTCTATACGTTGGTGGTTTACTGACATGCTATCCAGGCATCCCAATGCAAACATTAATTTTCCTTTCCTTATAAACAACTTGTCCACCGCTGTGGTCTCGAGGTAGCGTGCTGCCTTGTTACGCAGCGGGCCCGGGTTCGATCCCCGGTCGGGGCAGTTTTTCTGGGTGAGGTTTTTATCGGGGTTTTTCCTCACCTGTAAGACAAATGTCAGGAAAACTTTAAGGCCCAAACGGTCCCCGAAATCATATGACCATCATCTTTATCATCATCACCATCATCTTTATCATCATCACCATCATCATCATCATCATCCTTCACAGGTGTGGAGCGCAACGGGAGGCTACCACACCTACAATTCCCTAGTAAAGCTGCAAGCATAGCATGGAAATGCTATGATTGCAGTGAAGGACCTGCCTTCGGGCAGAATTACTGTGGGTGGATGGATAAACAACTTATACGAATCTCAAATCATAAGAGGCAGCGGGAAGCATCCGCAGTGCCTTCCTTCCTACGGGTTCTATAACAAGAAAGTATAATATATATATTAATGTTTGTGCAAGGAGCCTGAGTGGATTAGTGGTTATGTCACGATCGTATAAAGTTAGAGGTCTCGGGTTAAAATCCCAGTTCAAGCGTTTAATTTTCTTTTCAAATCATATTTAGCCTTAATTGCTAAATGACAAAATGTAATTATAATATCGAAATAAAGAAGTGTTACTGCTATAATGTACTTAGTCTATTTAAAATGTTTACTCATTATAGAAGCCGCGAGATGGCAGTATGTACGATGTCTCGTTTTCCCGTTTCCTCTCAAGATTGGGAATCATAAAATAAGGAAGGAACAATAAATGTTTGAGCTCGGAGCCTGATTGGACTAAAATACAACATGAATGTCCCTAATGCATAACATTGGAGGTCTATGGTTCAAATAACCGGATCAGGGGTTTATTTTTCTTTTCTTGTCATATATATATATATATATATATATATATATATATATCGATCCATAGTAATTCTGCCCTAAAGCAGGTCTTTCGCTGCAATCATAGCATTTTCATGCTATGCTTTGCAGCTTTACTAGGGAATTATAGGTTTGGTAGCCTACCGTTGCTTTCCATGGTAGGCCGTCGGCCTGTTCCGCTCTCAGAATTCATCTTCCCATCGTCTTCTAGGACGTCCCACATCTCTATAGCCTTGAAGTTGGTACAACAGTGCTTGTTTATTTATATATATCTTAATATATATAAATTTCGTGTCACGTTGTTTGTCCGCGATGGAATCCTAAACTACTGAACCGATTTTAATAAAATTTTGCACACTGTGTGCAGTTTGATCCAACGTGAGACTTAGGGTAGTTTATAACTAAATTTATAAAGTGATCCCACAACAGGCCCGGAGCCCCTTGGGGTAGTGGAAGGTTAAGGCTCCCACTTTTTCTAGACAATCGACACTTTATGTCAGCCGGGTTGTCAGCCCTGCGTGACGGCCGCCTTTACCCCAGAACAAGCGTCTGGTACTCAGTTCCGTTAGAGGCTGAGTCGACCCCAGGGTCATAGTGCCGCCAGAGGGTTTGGGTAAGTTTAAAAATCCTGACCCCTACGGGACTTGAACCCTCGACCCTCCGGCTTGTAGCCCAGTGCCTTAACCACTATGCTACGGCGTGCCCCCATAAGTAAATTTATAGTCGCATTATTTTTTTATTGCAAATTATTTGTTTATTATTTAACAAAGAGTTATAATTATGTTTGAGTTCCATACGATTCTAACAGATGGCGGTGTAATTATCTGTGAGTTCCATACGATTCTGACAGATGGCGGTGTAAGGTAATTTGGTAAGGTAATTGGTTTATTATTTAACAAAGAGAAATCCAGATGACTGTGCTTTTTGTTGCAACCGCGAATTTCAATTGAATTACAAATATTGATTATTTCATAATTTAAGTGTGTTCAGTGTATTTTATTTTCAATATTATTAATTTTGTGTGTAAGTATTAGATTTAAGTAAACTGGCTGAAACACAGCAACTTAATTTAAATTTTTAACGTATACCTTAGTCACAGCAGCGCGTGGCCGGGACTTCTAGTATATATATATATACAACTAACTCACTAGCACTATCGAACCCGTACGTTCATGGCCGCGCGGACATAAGCTCTCCATATACCCCTATCCTGAGCCAATGTTTTCAAATCATCCCCTGTATAATCTACTTCCCTCAAATCATAATTAATGTTATTCTTCCACCTCTTTCTTGGTCTACCAACTGGACGTTTCCCCTCTGGTTTTCCTACAAGAAGCTTCCATGCACGTCTTTCATTCCCCATTCGTGCCAATTCCTGCCCATCGCAGTCTACGAGAATATATATATATATATACATATATATACATATATATAGTCCACCACTGTGGTCTCGAGGTAGCGTGCTGCCTTGTCACGCAGCGGGCCCGGGTTCGGTCCCCGGTGAGGACAGTTTTTCTGGGTGAGGTTTTTATCGGGGTTTTTCCTCACCTGTAAGAGAAATGTCAGGAAAACTTTAAGACCCAAACGGTCCTCGAAATCATATGGCCATTATCATCCTTATTATCATCATCATCATCCTTCACCGGTGTGGAAAGCAACGGGAAGCTACCACACCTACAATTCCCTAGTAAAGTTGCAAACCATAGCATGAAAATGTTATGATTGCAGTGAAAGACCTGCCCTCGGGCAGAATTACTATGGATGGATATATATATATATATATTGTTAAAATGTTTAACTACATAAGAACTAAACCTTGGATGGGTTTACGGCTTCGGAAACGGACTACACTGAAAACTGAACGTGTTTAACTATATAGGAATTAAACCTTGGATGGGTATACTTCTTCGGAAACGGACCACAGCGAGCACTCTATTTGTTTAATTATATAAGACCTAAACCTGTGACTCGAACTTATCATTCCTTGATAATGGCATGTGGGATCATGCCGAAACGTCGGAGTCAGTGGCCAGGGGCCGAACTTGAATCCAAGACGCGGAAAACCCAAGAAAACTTTCTTATATATATGTATATATATATATATGAGATCCGGGTTCGAATCCCGTCCAGGCATTTATTTTTCTTATCATATATATATATATATATATATATATATATATATATATATATATATATATAAACATGTAAAAGAAAATAGAATTACAATTTCACAATTTACGATGAAAATTAGTTGGCGACATTCTAAACACCTTACGTCTTCGATGAAATTCAGTGGACCAATTAAAAGGTACTCTGATTAAAGAACATAAAAATCGAATAAAATAACAAAAATTGATGTTTTTTCTTGTGAATGTTGTCATCTTTATGTGTTACTAAGCGAAGGGATGTTGCATGCAGCAAGTATAGAAAAAAGTCTGGAAAAGAAAAACTTAAGTGTCAAAAGAACAGGATCTTTTAAGTTGGATAATTGCTTCTCGGGTACCAACATTTTCTGGAATTTCGGACATGTTATGCAGCGGCAGGTGAAATGTAACGTATTGGCAACATGCAATACTTGTAGCTTCAAGTCTAAAATACAGTAACAGCGAAAACGACACGGTAGACTAATTAATTAAGAAACGTCTCCTATTTTTAGCTTTTAACATCATCCACTTGCGAGAGAGAAGTTAAATGTTCTCTATAAATTTTAATGGATTAGTTGACTGAGGAGAGCGATGTCTTGACTAGTTACAAGATATCTCCAGATAAAAATAGAATTTTCTTAAATAGCATTTGTTATATGAGCAACACTAAAAAAATAATAGTTTTAAAAAACTAAAACAACACGCTTTATTAGAAAACCGAACTAAAAATGAAGAATAATTTTAATTTCCAACACGCTTGGGATAAAATTAAAGTGATCAACAAAAAAATCATCTCCAACACATCTAGAATAAAACTAGAGTTATCTACAAAAAAATAATTTTACCATCAAAATCTCATTTCTAATATGTTCATCTCTTGTACATTTCACAGCCCGTAGGAATCTCATTTCCGTTGCCTGAATTTTACTTTTTTCTTTCAAGGGAAGGTAGATGTAGCCCTTTGTTAGGGGAAGACCTTACACTGGTCCTCACCAACCTAGGGTTAAGTGGAGGAGATATGCAAGAACTTTATCTCTGATGAAGCTATAAACCGTACATGGTGAAGAACCACATCCTGCATGAGGTGGCCATACTTTAACCCATTCGACTCAGAAGACGAAGTACACTCGCTTAACTCTGCCTGTTATATATTTTGCAATAATTTGTATATCTCTTGGCTGCGAAATGTTTTGTTAACATGTATAAATAGTAGATGTGTTTTGGCCTTCACACTTATTGTGATCTCAAGTACCGTTATCTTTTGTTCGGTTTGAATGTCTGAAAATAGACTATATAATGTAAGGGGATTTAAATACGATTTCTGGAGAAATGCATTTAGCATTTAATCTTGAAGCGAATGTGTTAACTGAATATGGCGGGTCTAGACATGGCTGTGAAAAGCCCCAATACACTTTACCCCAAGTGTGAGTATTGGCAAGGGCGTAGGAGAGGAAAACCCGGGAAGAGGACTCTCGTGAGCCGAGGATAAGGTAACCTTCTAAGGGAAAGGGGCCCGAATAGAAAATCTCCGGTCCTCCAGGTTGGAGGTTATGCGTCGGGGCTGGAAACCCACTACGTAAAACGATCTTTCTCGAAAGTCTCACACGATTAAGCCGGTCGGAATTATAAGACGACGACTTGGATTACGGAAAAAGAACAAACGATTAGGCAGGAAAGATAAATTAAAAATCGGAACCTCGAACTTCAAAAGTTTAAGGGATAATGAAGACGAACTAATCACAGAACTCAGAAATATACAAATTAATATAGCAGTGAACATAGAAATAAAGAAGAAATTAGAGGGTAGAAAATGTGTTAAAGATTATGTAATGATATATTCTGGTATGGAACAGACAATAAGGGCAGATAAAGGAGTAGTCATATCTAATATATAAAAATGAATGTTTGTTTGTTTGTATTTTATGCGCGGCCATACCGTTGATCCGATTGTAATGGGTTTTTTTTGCGAAATGTTCAGGAGATTCCCGGGATGAACATAGCTATAAGAAAGTTGTGATATTCAACCTCTTCACCCCTAAAAATCGCCCTTTGTAGTGAAGAACGTGAAATAAAGTCCCTATTTTGACACTAAAAAGGCTTACGCTGCCTAAACCATAACAAATACACCAAATTTATACACACAGAATTGAATATCTCAAAAAACGCTACAAAAAAGTCCGCGACAGCACATGTTTATCTTCTACGGATAACTCACAATAACCATTTTTGTCTTTCATTGATGCCAAGGAGATCGGGATAAGTAGATTCCAATGCAAGCGTGCTCTGCCATACCGTTCATCCGATTGAGGTAGGGCTTTTTGAAAACTGTTTAGGAGATTCCGGGGATGAACATGGAATATAAGAGAGTTGTAATACTCAACCCCTTCGACTCAAATAATCAGCCTTTGTAGTGATAAACGTGAAATAAAGTCCCTATTTGATGCTTCAATGGTTTACGCTGCTTGAACCATAACAAATACACAAACGTAATGTACCCAGAATTGAATATCTAAAAAAAACTCTACAAAAAAGTCCGAGACAGCATATGTTTGTCTTCCATGGATAACTCACAATAACCATTTTTGTTTTTCATTGATGCCAAGATGATCGGGATACGCACATTCCCGGGCAAGAATAACAGCGTACGGCTGGTGGTAAAAAACATTAACATATATTTAGGAGTAGCAGCGCACGCTGGGTATTACCTAGTGAGTGATGGAAAAATGGAAAAATAAAACAATAAGTTCATCACCATCATAGTACATTCACGTTTTTGGGCCATTTGTTGACCTGTTTCGGCCTCAAGAGAAACACCATCCAGAAGTCTTTTGAGTGCACGTCCTGGTCTTCTTCTTCCTGCAGGTTGATATCTTAACATTTGTTTGGGTATTCTGTCATCTTCCATTCGATGAACATGTTGCATCCATCTTGACTTATAATCAGAAATTTTGTTTTCTAAAGGTTCCATGTGCAATTCTTCTAAGATGTCTTCATTTTTTTTGTGATCTAGTAGTGTGTATCCTACAGTCCTCCGAAGGTATCTCATTTCAGCAGATCTAAGTCTCTGTATATTCTTCTGTTTCAACGTCCATACTTCGCTACCATACAAAAGAGTTAGAAGAGCCAGTGTTTTATACACTTTTAATCTTGAATGCTTTTGGACTAACTGTGGCTTGAAGATAGAATTTATTAACCCTAAAATTCTTAAAAATTTAGATATTTTTGCATTTACATCCTTTTCTTCTTCATATGAGATATTGCATCCTAGATATGTAAAATTATTCACCTGCTCCAAAATTTTATTGTCCAGTACAATTTTACTTCTGACAGGATCTACACCTTGAAATGCCATAATTTTTGTTTTTTCTGTAGATATCTTCAAACCATATTCTTCTGTAATTTTATTAAGTTCATACAGACCTTTCTGTAGATTATCTTCTGAATTTGCTATTATTAATTGGTCATCTGCAAACAATAGGGTGTTTAATTTTCTATTTTCTGATATTCTTATTCCAAATGTATATGTCTTGTTCCAGCAACATATTACTTCATTGATATAAATTGCAAACAGCGTTGGGGATAGGGGGCAGCCTTGTCTCACACCACAATTTATAATTCCTTCTTCAGAAAATCTGTTATTAATAAGTTTGACTTTATAAATGAAAGGATATTGTGTGTAAGATTTAAAATAGAAAACTTAAATACTGAGCAATAAATTTAATGGAAACAAATGAGTGGATAGGCTTAGGAGAAATGCTGAAAATTACTTTAAGACGGAACACGCAATTTAATAACCATGCATTGAAGTGAAGAAGAATAATAAGATGGTGACTAAGTTATAGCTGTTATTCTTATTACTGTCAGTTTTATCAAAGTTTAATATTAGTGTCTAATTGTTAGACTTATACGAATGTGTCTAAGTGGCACAAAGAGTAGGGTGCGTGTAGGCACCTTTGAAATCCAGAATGGGTTGAAGCAAGGAGATGCACTATCTCCTCTACTATTTAATTTTGTACTAGAGCATGCCATCAAATCTTTAGGGGATGAGGAAGGCCTACAACTCAATGGTATTAATAAGCTGTTAGTTTATGCTGATGATGTAGTACTATTGGCCAATAGCGAGGAGATACTAAAGGACAACACGCACACACTATTGAGTAACACTAAAGAATTAGGACTGGAAGTAAATATCAATAAAACTAAATATAAGGTCACACGTAGAAATGCATTATATAATGGAAATGGACAGCTAATGAAAAATGAGGGAAATTTTGAAGAAGTGGCTGAATTCAAATACCTAGGAACAATAATCACAAATAGGAATGAGATGCACAAAGAAATTAAACATAGGCTCAACTCTGGAAATGCGTGTTATTATGCATTGCAGAGACTTTTGATGTCCCAACTCCTTTCAAAATACGTTAAACTCAAAATATATAAATCTATTATTCTACCAGTTATAGTATATGGTGCGAAACATGGACTCTTACTTTAAGGGAGGAAATGAGATTATGAGTTTTTGAGATTAAAGTTCTTAGGAAATTTTTGGACCAAAGAGAGATGAACAGACAGGTGAATGGAGAAGACTACATAACAATGAACTACATGGTCTTTATAGGAAGCCATATTTAATAAGAATAGTTAAGTCTCGTAGACTGCGATGGGCAGGACATGTTGCGCGTATCGGGAATGAAAGACTTGCATGGAAGCTTCTTGTAGGAAAGCCAGAGGGAAAACGCCCAGTTGCTAGACCAAAAATGAGGTGGGAGAATAACATTAACTATGATTTGAGGGAAGTAGATTATACAGGGAATGATTGGAAAGCATTAGCTCAGAATAGGGATGTATGGAGTGCTTATGTCCGCGCGGCCATGAACCTACAGGTTTGATAGTGCCAGTGAGTAAGTAAGTAAGTCTAATATTATAATTATTGTGTTTGTGAGAAAACGTTACGAGTAAGTTATTTGGGAATAAAGTTCTTAAGCATTTTTTTTTTGGACGAAAGAGAAATGAACAGACAGGCGAATGGAGAAGACTTCAATAACGGTGAAATACAGTGAAAGCTGTTTAATCCGGAACGTGACTAATGCGGAAATCTCTCCAATGTGAACACATTTATTGGTCCCGGCGAAATAAGAATGATTTTACATGTATATATTTTGCATAAAACGGAATATGTGCAAGGCGGAAACGGAGGGATATTTCTATACAATTCATGAAAAAATACTATAAAGCGGAAAGACTGAGAGGGAAATAAATTAGTTCCCACTTAATTGAATATCCGTTAGGCCAAAAAAAACCAATAAGGAATGATTCCTACCGCCAGGTTGTAGCATTAGTAATACCTAGAATTACTATTAATTTGGTTATTATTTGGGACCACACAATAAGCTGTTGTACAGTGGTAAACGGTAACTCAAGGGTTGACAGGTATATGTATTTAGCGAAGCGAAACTAATAATAATAATAGGTATAATTGCAGCCAATGGCCATGTAGAAAGAACTGTTTTCATGTCTTACAAAAGTCTGTTATCGATGTTCCTATGTTTTTACACTGTAACAGGTGATATCGGTCGCAGTGCGACCCACATAGTTTGCACTTGCACTTTTCTTCTGGGTTATGGCGCTTCACTGTTGCGCATATCCTGTGGTGGAAACCATGGACTGCGACTCTCGTCACGGTGTGTCTGAGGTCGTATCTGGCTGCTGTCCATTCCCTGTAGATCATCGCGTCCGTTGCGTAGAACTCAGGCCATATCTGTTCTCTCTTCTCGTTGAGTTCCCACAGCAGTTCTTTGTAGGCATCTGTTGCCGGCACGAGAAGGTCCAGGTGGAGCTCTTCAATGAAGAATGGTTCCTTTGTCAGTATGTATGTTAGGCGTGAAGGCGTGTATTTTGATACGCTTAGCGCTGTCTTTAAAAAGTGTGCTTTGACTTTCTCTATTTCCTCTAGGTTTGCCTTATTTAGGTTCTTCCAAATCACTTCTATTCCATAGGTCATGATTGGTGCTATTTTTAAGCGGAAGATGGTCATTGCTGTCTCCAGGGATAGTTTACTCAGGCTTTTAATGCTGTTCGTTGCTATTCTGGCCGCTAAGGCGCGTTCTTTGATGTGCTTATCGAAGGTGTCACCTCGGCTCTGCAGTGTGATCCACCGATATTTGAACTGGTTTTACATTTTGCAGTGGGTCTCCCTTATACCGAATGCAGTCATTCGCTGCGAGTCTTCCTCCTTTCCTGAAGGTCATTTTTACTGTTTTCTTCTCATTTATTTCTAGGTCGTTCTTTTCGGCCCATGCTACGAGTTTGTCGAACGCTGTTTGAGCTTTTTCGATGTCTTGGGATGTAATCACCATGTCATCAGCGTATGCCAAGATTTGGACGTTTTCTGTTTCTATCTCTGTGGGTATTTTTGCTGTTGCTATTATGAAGAGTAGGGGACTCAACGGGTCACCTTGGAGTACGCCGTTTGTTTGATCTATTTGCTCTGTTTTTGAAACTCCATCGTCTATCTGCACTTGGTTTCTGGAGAGGATGTTCTCAATTAATCTAGTTACTTGATTTCTCCCTGCTGCTTCTTCTATTCTTCTTATTATCAGCTGCCTGTTTAAGAGGTCGAAAGCCTTCTTGTAGTCTATGAAGATGGCATGTAGTTTTCCTCTCGGTTGTTCTAAGGCTATTTCGATGCTCTCTTGTAGACATTTAATTGCTTGTGTCGTCGATTTCCCTTTTACGAACCCGAACTGTTGTTCCGGTATGACGTGGGCTGTCATCGCTCTTAATCTCTCTGTGAGTATGCTGGTCATTATTTTTAGTGTTGTGCACTCTAGGGCTATTCCCCTGTATGAGTTTGGGTCCTTCGTGTCTCCTTTGGCTTTGTACAGCACCTTCAGCGTTGCTATTCTCCACTTGTCCGGAATGCTGCCTTGCCTTAGGCATTCGTTGAAAAGCTCTGTCCAGGTGTCTGCGAGAGCTTGCTCTGTTTCTTTGAGGTATTCGAAGGCAATTTCGTCAGGTCCGCAGGCTTTTCTGTTTTTCGAACTTGCAATGTGTCGTCTTACTTCCTCTCTGGTGAAGAGGCAGGATTTCTCCACTTCTTCTTTTCTTCGTATGGTTTCTGGGCGTGTTTCTTTGGCCTGCAGTACTTCTTTAAAGTGTTTCTCCCACGTATGTATTGATATATCTCTTGGAAAGGATGGCTGTTTTGGTGAAGTCACTTTATACCATTTTTCCTCTGCTTTTTCTTTTATTTTTTTCTCTTCTTCCGCCTGGTACGTTTCTTTATACCTTTCCACTGTTTGTTTATAGGCTCTCCTGGTATTTTGGTATTCTTGTAGGTCTTCGTGTGTTTTCGATAGTTTTGCCTTGTGGAGTGCTATGATCGCGGCTCTCCTCGCTACGTAGCATTCTTGTTTGAACCATGGCTTTGCTTTTCTTCTCTTCCATTCTTTCTTTACTGTCGCTTGTTTTATTTGTCCTTCTATTGCATCGACTGCCTGATTTATTTTTCCTTCTTTTATTTCTTCTGATGCCTTTTGTATCGTTTCTGTGTTTAGTTTCTCTCTGTCAATCTTTCTCGATAGTTTATTTGTTGGTTTTCTGGAGTTTTTTCTTTGTTGTGTGTCTTTTATATATATGTCGGTACTTACTGGTATATGTTTCCTTACTGGTATGTCTCTTCTTATCTTTTGGTGGGTCCTGTGGCTGTTTGTGAAGACAAGGTCGATTGTGCTGGCTCCATTTGGTCCCATGTAAGTGTATTCTTTCTCTTTGTTTACTAGAGTTAGCCCTTCTTTTTCTATATGACCGACTACAGTTTTCGCTTTATATGTGGCTGTGTCAATTCTGCAGTTAAGATCGCCCATTATTATCACATTGTCTGTCCTGTTCGTCTTGCTTAGTGCCTGGCTTATCTCCTCCTGGATTTCTTCTGCCTTGTGTTCTGGCTGGAAGTAGACATTTAGTACTGTGCATGTGTTTGTCTTTACTAGCAGCATGTTTTCTGATTTTTGAAGTAATCTCGAACGGCGCTAATTTTGGTTTTATTAGCATTGTTATCCCTCCTTTAGGTCTTCCTCTTTCCCCTTGGCTGGCATATGAGTTAATTGCGTAGAAGTTTTCCGTGCTCCATTGGGTTGTTAGAAATGTTTCTGTGAGTGTTATTACATCATATTCGTCGAAAAAGTCTTCTGGTAACATGTTTAGTGCATTCCGTAGTCCTTCTATATTCCACAGTAGTGTTTTTAATTTTTCTTCCTTGTCCTGGTTTTTACAGTGTGTTCTCCGTGTTTCGTTTCCAGGGGAGAAAAAGTTTGTTTCCCGTGTTTCGTTTCGAGAAACGAAAGGACCGTACAACTATTCCTTCGGGCCAGAAAGTCGGGTCTTCGGCGCTTTTGCAGTGTTTTGGGGCTATTCCAACCTTGAAGGCCTTGTTTCTTCCCATGGCGGGTAATTCCTCCACTTCTATTTCGCCGTCGATGTCGTTTCCCTGTAGATAGTCGTATATCATCTCTGGAGTCGTGGAGTTGTGCAGCTTTCCTATGTAAAGCCATGCCCTTTTTTCGGCCGCTTGCAGTTTGCTTCCCTCTCCAGTAGTTTGTTTTGTCCCCGTTATCACCTTTCTTGTCGACTGCGGGCGTCCTTCCCTTGTTTTTTGTGAGTAGGATTTCTTCTTCTCTGCCTCCTCTTCTCTTTGTCTCTGTGTGTCTCTTTTGGTTGCCTTTGTTTCTAGATTATCTTTTATCATCCATTTTATGTCCTCTAGCATGTCCTGTATCTTTTTAGTAACCTGGTTTATTATTTATCATGTACCACTCATCATAGTATATATCTCTCTCTACCGAAAGAGGACCCTGAAACATGCACGTCTTTCATTCACCATACGTGAATCAATCTATCGTATGTAAATAATACTAGGGAAGTCTAGATTTGCTCAATTAGTCTACAAGCTATTACTAATTTGTTGTGAATATTGTGTTGTTCATGAGAACCCTTTTTAATTAATTACACAACTCGTTGTTACTGATCGTCGAATACCTTATCCTTCACACCGGTAGAACCCAGAAATAAGCTTAATCTAAAACACGCCCTGAAGAGACTCTCGTGCCAAAACAGCCTGCTGCATGGTGAATTCTACCTGTTATCTGAAATCTTCTTTCGGCCTCACTACACATCCATTATGCGAAATACAGATACTGTACTTGTCTTACAAATAACCATTGCACTGTACATTCTTATAACTTAATTTAAGTTCTGAAACCGATCTTTCATAGGTAGCTTTCTGAATTTACGGAATAAAGATGGCTAAAACGTGTTTCTTTGTCATTAAATGAAAAAGTGAAAGTGATTGAAGATAAAACAAACTCAGTGCCCGAAATAAGCTAAAAAAAGAAGGAAATAAAGAAATCAACGAAATATTGTAGGAGTGTTTTACAAGTGCACGATCAAAATCTCCAAATTTCCATACCGATGCTCCAAAGTCAAGATCTAGCTGTTGCTAAATCCTTAGATAATAACGATTTCAAGACATCTTCAGGTTGGCTGGATAGTTTTTAAAAGACGCACAATGTAATGTGGAATGACATTTGAGGGGAATCAAAGGATGTGGACAAAAGTGTAGTTAGTGAGGGGAAACCGAAACTGCATACTTTAATTTCAGGATACGCGCTAAAGAGATATTTTTAACGCTGACGAAACGGGACTGTTTTTTTCGAGCGTTACGGTCGAAGTTGCTGGTACATACTATACTTCACTTTTGAACGGCAGCGGAACTACAATTAATCCAAGGTACGTAAAAAAGACATATACGGTACTCTATAAACTACTATTATTAATAAGTTTTAGTTTTTTATAATGCGGACAAAAAAATTGGTCCCATGCGATTCCGCTTTGAGCAAGTTTTCTTCATGGGAAACCAAATGTAATAAGAATAGCGAAGTCCAGCAGATTGCAATGGACGGAACATGTGACAAGAATAGGAAATGAAAGAGGGGCATGAAAACTCTAGAGGAATATGACCAATAATCTTAACCACTAGACCACCACATAACTGTTATAACATAATATGCTATTAACATAACGTCAGTTTAATGTACGAAGTTCAAAATAATTTCCACCTCTCTCTCCCTCCCTCCTCCTCTCTCTCTCTCTCTCTCTCTCTCTCTCTCTCTCTCTCTCTCTCTCTCTCTTTCCTGGAGGTACGGTCCTTTTAGAGACATGAGCTTTCTAACTCTACACTCTGCACCTTCTTAATCCCATTTCTTAAATATCCAATTCTATATCCTCCAACTGTTTTTTTAGGTCTGCCGATACATATTTTGCCTCTGTTATCGAATTTATTTTTTTCTGCGACTTTTCTTCAATGTACTCAATTTTTGCCTTAAGATTCTACTATTGAAAAAGATTAGGAAAGATATAATTAATCGGAAGACATCCTCAAAAAGGTTGAGTATCACTGCTTCAGTCAATATTAAGGATTTGTTAAAGTATAAAATTCTAATAATGATCTTGTATATATTTTACGGGTTGTTGGACGCGGTTTTGAGGATTAATATTCCCCGAGGTTTCGCCAGAGACTGCGTCCCGCATCCTTTAGTGTTAGCTTGAAATAGCCATTCTCGTGCCAATTCTTGAGAAACCGGACGAAGTCTATGGCGAATTTTCAACAGCCTGGAAATTTTCTACAAGATCATAAACACTGCAATCCTTCTATCCTCAGGAGTTACTGTTACTTGAGAGCTCATCATGGGCTATTAGAAAGTAATAATAATCAAGCTCTACAATGTCTCTTCCTTACAGTTATTTTAGGTTATTTGGATTTATTGGTTGCCTGCAACCTATTAGAGATGCAATTAAGGGGACCGAAAGTAGTTTCAGATGTATGATTTTAAAGCTATTTTTTTAATATTTCCTAAAATGCTCCTGACGATGCATTTTTAAATGTACTCTGTTGAAATGTGAGATTCAGAGTCTTCATGTTTCCAATAAACACATTTGCTATACAAAAAATATTCTTAAAGGGAGGACACTGCTTATTTTTAATTTTTTGAAAAGAAAATATTTTTGTCACTCTTATTATTTTTTCCATCTCAATTTAAAAGAACACATGTGTCTTAGACTAGTAACTGCATAGCAAATTTGAATTAGCATTTATTGGAGAATCTAAACACAAAATTTCCCTTTGATAGCAAAACAATTGCATCGTAAGGAGCAGTTTAAGTGGAAACTGAAGAAAACGGATTTTAAATTTTAAATACTAATGCTAACCATACGTGCAAGGGTATTTAAACTCTTATGTCACGGGGTCAATTTTACTCCTACAATAAAAATATTTACATGAAAATTATCCTAAAGAATTATAATTATAAAAAGGAAATAAATAAGAAATGCATTTGTTACCATTTTTTATTATTTTAATTAATTTAACCCCTTAAGATGTTTTAAAAAAAGGAACAAACATTCTCTTTAACTTCTAACATATTTGTTGTTTCTTGGTTATAAGTTGAGAATGTAAATATATTGAAGGCTGATAATAATGGGGGTATTAGGATAATACAAACTCTGACCGCTAGAGCATAAGCCAATTTATAAAATCCTAAGTCCATCGCAGTGTACCATGCCGGCGACCCGGTATCGATTATTGGGGGAGAAGGCAATTTAAATTTTCAGTTTGAGTCTACAAGTGACATGGTTCCATGCCAGCGGCCCAGTTTCGATTCTTCGGGGAGTAGACAATTATTTAAAGTTTCACTTTGGGCTTAGAAGTATTTGAATAATTGAATTGGCATTTACTTGATGAAAATCCATAATTCATTTAATTAAATCAAAATAAAACTTAAAGTTTTATATGATTTTCATATTTATTAAAATATAAATTAGTAATAGCTATTTCGGTACTTTGTACCTTCTTCAGACACGATTACAAATGAATGAATTGTGTTATTTAAATACTAGAAGTATTTGTTTTTCTCATTTTTTTTTAATTTTCTGTGATGCCTTGAATGTTGGTGACTGGCATTATACTCAGATTCTGAAAGGATACGCCACTGTATATCTGTCTATTGTGCACATCTACATGATTGTTCTCTACACACTTGTCGCCAAGACATAGACTTGTAATTCCAACGGGCAGTTAAAAGTTCTATCAAAATATAGTACCATAACTAAGCCTTTGTGTCTCTCGACGAGACTTAGGCGTTTTCCCCCAGCAGAGGAGAAATTCAGCAATACTAATTTAGTTACACTTGATTTAGGATAGATGTCATTCAGTGATCCGGGGTCAGCGTTCCGCCTCATAATGATATCTAGAAAACCAAGGTAGTACTAGGATTCAGTAAGTTTTGCACAGAGTTCTTTTTACGAGCTTGAAAATCTCGGGACCCACAGCTGAAATAGGATGGGCCGAAAAAAAACTCATTTTTTTATTTCGAAGTTGTGTTAGCGCGGAAAAGTTGCGAATTATATAGCTAAAAAAAGAAGAAAAAAATATCAAACTCGGTTGACATCTTCTGGTCGCGCAGAGGCTCTGAAGTTTGGCTAAATATGGAAAAAACTTAATTTTTGCATTTTTTAAAATATCGAGTAGATATTGCTGATTTTTTAAAGCACGTTTATGTCTATCTGTGGGATCTGACAATCAATACTCTGGAAGTCATTTATCAAATATCAAAAATGTGTAAAAATATAATTTGTTCATTATTGTGGCACATTTTGGAGCTTAGGCCTATGCGCGACCGGAAGATATCAACTGTCTAAAACAAATTAAAACACAATGTTTTTAGGCTCTATTTGAAGACGTTACAAACTATTACATTACGAAAACATCTATTAAAAAATTAAACAAATAATCTCAAAAATGAACTTTTTTCATATTTTGTCAAACTTTAGAGCCTTTGCGCGACCGGAAGATGTCAACCGATTTTGATATATTTTTTCTTTTCTTTTGTCTATACAATTCTCAACTTTTCCGCGCTATTACAACTTCGAAATAAAAAAATGAGTTTTCGGCCCACCCTAAGCTTAAAGTCCCTCCAGGAGGGATTGGATTTTTCCATCCTTGAAACTCCATCGACCACAGCCGGGTTTGAACCCGCGTTCCTCGGAACTAGAGCAAGGAACATAACCACTAGCCCACCGCGGCCAACCTTTTATCAAAATGAAGCAGAGTAAAACAATAAAGAAGAAGAAATATTCAAAACAGGCCTAAGCAAATCAATCAAATTTCATCACGAACAAACCGTTTCAATTGATAGAGTTTTGTAAACACAACAATTTTTTGTAGCAGCTAACGATCCTTTAAATTCAAAGGATATTTTGATATATGAAACTATCCAACTAAACAAAGCGATTCATTCAATGTTTTTATGATGTCAATATGCATAACACATGAGTGTGTCCGATGCATACGTTCCACACTACAATTTCTAATTTGTTTAAGAAAATATTTCAATTAATCAATGCCTTTCTCTACCCGTTGTCAAAACACAAATCCAAAGAGACACATGACTCTGAAAGCGAAGCATGGGAACAATTTGTGCCACAGCTATTTAATAGTTGCATGTAATTTTCTTCTTTACTTAACGAAGTGTAAACACAAATCAGTTGACACTTGAACTACCGATCAATTTTAATTTCTCTACCAGCATGGAACGAAACACTTCTCTTTTAATAGTGCAACGCCTTTCAAGAGCAAGAGAGAAAAGATTTTAATCTCTAAGGGCGAGGTAACCTTGCCCGGCTCCTATCTCCATCCAAGCCATTAAATATTGGATAGAATCATGTCGGTATTGCAGTTCTCTGTAACATATTCAAATCAGGTAAAATTATATCTATTAAAAGAGGCGTTCAAACTTCTACTTATTCTTTTTTTTATCTTGAACGGAGCTTGGCGTTTCTTCTAACACTTAAAAATTAAGCTATGGGTAATAAAGTGAAAGAATGTGAGACACTTTTTCAAAATTGATTAACTCATGCACTGTGAAAAAGTGTAAGGTTAATAAAATTTAGAAAAAGAAAAATAAGTTGAATTTTTTTGATAAAATAATCTCTTAATATGGAATATAACACGGGTCAACATGATTTTTATCTCATGAGTACCAACAGTTGTACTTAATGCAGTTTTTATCGTGTTTTCAAATATGTATTCGGAATTTCTCCATCACCCACAATTTTTTTTATTTCAATTTCAATTAATGAATTCAGATAATTATTTGTTTAAATAAACCTACATTTTTTCCCGGAAAATCTTGGCGCAGTGAGCGATGGGCACGGGGAACACTTTCATCAGGAGATTTCAGCTATGGAAAAGATATATCAAGGCAAATGAAATCCTAATATGCTGGCCGATTATTGTTGCACAATCAAGAGGGATGCTCCACAGGCGAAATATAGTAGAAAATCGGCATTTCTTACTTTCTAGGTGAGTCCGAATGTTCGAATATTGTGTAGTTACGAATGTAAGAAAATGTTAAAGTGTTTGAAATTATAAATGCCTGTCTCTCGGAAACTTTGCGTGATGAAGAAAACCCTATATCATTTTTGAATTCGGGAGAAAAATACTATCACAACCACATATTTTTCTTTCTGAGACAAAAAAAAGATTTCTTTTTTATGTTCAGTGTAATCGGTTGCGGTGGACTAGTGGTTAATGTTCCTTGCCTCTGGTCCCGAGGGTCGTGGGTTCAAACCTGGCCGGTGTCGATGGATTTTTTAGGATGAAAAATCCAAGGAGGAAGTTTTCGGGGAATGAATTTAAACTGTAGTTCCAAATCTGGGGATTTTCAGCCTCGTGAAAGAACCTTAAGCCTGAATAAAAGGGCCTCTAAGCAAAATTCACTGATCTTTCTCATCCTTGTAATACCTTAGATGCATACTACTGTGCAGTTCTGGCTTCTTTATCACGGGGCTATGATGTAGGGTGGGGCAAGAGGGTAGGGCGAGTTACAGGTACTGCCAGGAACTATCCTTAGTTTTGAAAACATAATATTCACTATTGTGTTTTCAAAACTAAAAAACATAATAGTCACTATGTCCACCGCTGTGGTCTCGAGGTAGCGTGCTGCCTTGTCACGCAGCGGGCCCGGGTTCGATCCCCGGTCGGGGCAGTTTTTCTGGGTGAGGTTTTTATCGGGGTTTTTCCTCACCTGTAAGACAAATGTCACGAAAACTTTAAGGCCCAAACGGTCCCCGAAATCATATGGCCATCATCTTTCATCATCATCCTTATCATTATCATCATCATCCTTCAGCGGTGTGGAAAGCAACGGGAAGCTACCACACCTACACAATTCCCTAGTAAAGCTGCAAGCATAGCATGAAAATGCTATGATTGCAGTGAAGGATCTGCCTTCGGGCAGAATTACTATGGATGGATATTCACTATTAAAATATACAGTCAATATGTCCAGTTCACCGATTAATGTTTTAAAATAGTCAACATATTTCCACAGCCAAGCTGTCATTCTCAAGACCAGATATTGACTGAAGACAAAATTGATAATAAATAAACAAATACAGTTTTTTTATGCTATTGTTTAACCTTATTGTTTTACCTTTTTGTTAACTTTATTTCATTCTCACATGTAGATACAAGGACAGGACACACACCCAGACCCAATGTGGAGATTTTAAAATCCACTACCCCGCCGGGAATCGAACCCGGGTCGCCGGAGTGGTAGGTAGGGGCTCTACCGACTACGCCACGGCGACGGACAATTAAAAACAAACTACGTCACATGATGCAATCAATCACAAGTAAACAGTAAAACATAATAAAACTAATACTATTTTCTTTCAATTAAAGAAACTGAATTTTTAACTGAATTTGTTTATTTATTATCAATTTTGTCTTCAGTCAATATCTGGTCTTGGGAACGACAGCTTGGCTGTGGAAACATGTTGACCATTTTAGAACATTAATTGGTGAATTGGGCATATCGACTGTATATTTTAATATTTTATTACCAAGATCACTTGTGTATTAAATAATATTCACTACTCGTGAATTTTCTTATCTACTAGTTTTGTGTTGGGGGCACGCCGTAGCGTAGTGGTTAAGGTACTGAGCTACAAGCCGGAGGGTCCAGTGTTCAAGTCCCGTTGGGGTCAGGATTTTTAAACTGAGCCAAACCCTCTGGCGGCACTATGGCCCTGGGGTCGACTCACCCTCTAACGGAAATGAGTACCAGACGCTTGTTCTGGGGGTAAAGGCGGCCGTCACGCAGGGCTGACAACCCGGCTGACATAAAGTGCCGATTGTCTAGAAAAAGTGGGAGCCTTAACCTTCTACTACCCCAAGGGCCTCCGGGTCTGTTGTGGGATCACTTTACTTTACTAGTTTTGTGTTAGTACATAGTTTAGATGTCTAATAAGTTTGAAATATTCACTATAGAATAGCGTCTTTTTGTAATAAATTATTTGATTATATTATTATTATTATTATTATTATTATTAAGAACATGTTTTTTTACATGGCTATTAGTTCCATCCCTATTCGGCAATGTTTCCTCCTCCTACGCGCCTTTGGTTTTAGCAAGAAGGCTACAGTTAACAGAAATGGACAGAATGTCTGATTGGGTCGGTATGTTGACCGCATACCATTCATTACATCTGTAGGAAAATAAATTTTATAATTTTTTAAAAGTAATATATTGAAAAATGTTGTGGATTTAAAGTTCGTTAACAAATTAAATACGTTACAATTTTACTTCATGGGAATATAGATTTCTGAGACTTCAACCTTTTATACTGTAATATTTTAATCAATAGAGTATTAGTAACAATAATGATTACATTAGTAAAAGTTAAATGGATAACTACATTAACTGGTCTAGTAATTTTTAACAAAGGAGAAGCTAAGACCCAAAATTGAGCTGTTACGTCATTGTAGTTGTAGAATATGTAAATATGACGTATTGTATTTCTAATTTAACTCATCATCGTCAACTTCATGGCATAAGACCTTCAGGTCTGTCCCGGTTCTTAACTCCACCTCCATCTTGGTCTTCCTTGCGATCTATTGCTTATAGGTACATATTTCCTTGCTCTTTTTTGGGTATTCGGCTCTCTTATATTCTATCTAGATGTTGAATCCATTTTGTTCTGTAAATTTGCAATTCTCTACGTATATCTTTACTTTTAATTTGATCTTTTAACGAGCATCCCTTTACTGCGCAAAAATATTAATTTCCGAAGAATTTACTCTGCTTTCATCATATTTGTTCATCACCCAACATTCATTGTCATACACAAATGATGGCACAGCCATTGTTTTGTAGAATTCTTATTGAGTTCCCTCTCTTGTTTTGTTTCTTAACATTTCTTCTCTACGTTCCACACATGTTCTAATTTAACTATGAAGGAAAACTTTACAGTCATTTGTTCCATGTCAAAATTCAAAATATGGCATTTGTATCAATCCGTAAAAAATATCAGATAATGTCAACTGCTAAAATTAATAGTACAATATTTCATTCGGTTTGATAAAATATCAGATAACACAACTTTCGGCCTTTACGGGGAAAATACCATTTGGTTTCCTTCTCCTTTCTTCCTCTTGTATTGTCATTTTATTATTTTCTCAACACGTCAAGGTCTTCCTAACCCTGTATAATATCCAGAAGCATGTAGCAGATAAAACAAATATCACAGACAACAGACTCTGATGGAACAGAGAAGAAAGCCTCATGTTCAAAGTCAGGATATTAAAATTTTAAAGTTATATATTAACATTAACAAAGGCAGATAGTAAACAAATAGAGGCTGCAGAAATTAAGATGTTGAGAGCAATAGCAGGATACCAAAGGACTGATAAAAAAGAAAAACGAAGATATAAGAACAAAACTTAATATATGTAATCTCTGTGAAAGAATAAAGTAGGCCTACTATACAAATGCTTACCTTCAGCACGTATTACGAATGAATGAACAGCGCATACCAAGAAGAATGTGTAATTATAAACCAAAAGGGAGAAGATTGTTGGGAAGACCATTGAAGAGATGGAAGGACTAATTCGACCTATAATGAGATCGGAACATGCCATTGGGCTTAATCCTTGTTGTTGATGACGATGATGATGAAGTTATATACCTTTTTGGTCCGTCTCCTGAACTTTTTAGAATATTAATCAATTTTAGGCCTTTCGGGACAAGTCCCATCATCGGCAAGAAGGTCTGTTAATAATTGACACTTTATCGAGTGTCATCGACAACATACCTGTTACCTTCCGTTTGTGATTGGACTAGTCTTAAAAGGCCTACAGTTGATAAGCATTATAAAAAGTTTAGGAGGCGAACCTACAAGGTAGGTACATAATGTTACATTATAATATTAATATTATGACTAACGCCTCAACGAAGTTTTATTATGCATTTTATTAATCTTGATTCAAAGTCAGAAATCGAACACGGATCCTTGCGCACTGCATCCAGGGGTGCTTACCAGGAGAACGAGCTTAAATAATATAATAAAAAAAAGTAAAGTGATCACACGACAGGCCTCAGGAGGCCCTTGGGGTAGTAGGAGGTTAAGGCTCCCACTTTTTTTCTAGACTATCGGTACTTGATGTCAGCCGGGTAGTCATCCCTGCGTGACGGCCTCCTTTACCCCCAGAACAAGCGTCTGATACTCATTTCCGTTAGAGGCTGAGTCGACCCCAGGGCCATAGTGCCGCCAGAAGGTTTGGGTCAGATTAAAAATCCTGACCCCACCGGGACTCGAACCCTCTACCTTCTGGCTTGTAGCGCAGTGCCTTAACCACTACGCTACGGCGTGCCCCTTCAATTTATTGATAATAATATTAATTTGGTGTGTAAGTATTAGTTTTACGTAATCTGGCTGAAATACAGCAACTTAATTTAAATTTAACTGCACCGAGAAGCGACCATTGAACAATATGGCGAATCAGTTCTAGGGACCATGAATGATAAGATATCAAGTGAATTTCCGCAAATTGGTATAGGCCTATGTGACATAAATCTTACATTTAAGAAGAATGTCAATTTAAAAACATATGAAGGTCCTAAGGAACGGAGTAACAGAATTGTAAGTAAGTCTGTTAGTTATAATAATATGCCTAATATTACAGAAACAATCTCCAGGCCTCAATTAAATGAAAAAGAAGATGACTATAATATATCACAAGATGATATTACTATACAGAGACTTCTTGATGACGATGAGAATCCAAACTGCCAACAAGTTCTTAGAAAAAAACGAAAGTATAATGAAATCAGCAAGCCTCCTCAAAATATTCCATCAATAAATGTACATAATCCTTATGATACACTTATGGATGATACTGAGAATGCAGACAACATAAATTCATCTCAATCAACAAAACCACTTCCACATAAACCACCACCCATATTTATACCGGGTGTAGTTAACGTACCAGAACTAAAAAATTGTGTAAAACAAAAACTGTCTGATTTAGATTTCTCACTTAGTTTACTACAACGTAATTTAACGTATACCTTAGCCACAGCAAAGCGTGGCCGGGACTTATATATATAAAACAAAGTCTGATTAGTTACACTATGTATAACTCAAGAACGGCTGGGCCGATTTTTATGTTCTTTGATTTGTTGGATTTGTTTCCGCCCCGAATAGTAGATAACTATTAAAACATCGGAAAAATTAACGTAAACATATTTAAAGGCGATACGACGTTCGCCGGGCTAGTATAATATAAAACAATAGAAAAACAAATGAGTAGAAATTGCTTACATTTGCATAAAATTACGTAGTAATGTACAATGATACTTAGAGTTTTATATGATTTTGTTTTCTTTGCGGTCCGGAATATATAAATAACTGTCAGAATGAATTATTGTTTCGCCAATTTAAGGTTAGGCTAATTGATTTTTTCAAATTTGCTTTAATTGAATTGACACTTACTATCAGCAAGTTCCAAATAGTAAAATTGACATTACTTCAATAACTGAAAAAAATATGGACTCCTGTTTAAATGAACTATATAAACATAATAATAATAATAACCCGGAAGACATAAATGAAAGAATTACAAACTACTAAGAAATATATATTTTTTTGCGCGATAGTGCGTTTTGTCGTACATACAGCAATAGCGACCATGATTTGTTCAACTTCCTACATTTCGGGGTTGCCAACCTAAATAACTATACTGTAATATTACATTTACACCCACATGCGGGAAGTAAAACCACTGCCCTCAGTGCATACTAAGTACAATGTATATACAAAAAAACTATCCGAAAGGTAGCGATAATATACATTATACGAAACATATCACTGCATCTTCAATGAACTGAACTTTATTTGAAACAATATAAAACAATAAATACGGTACTTGCGGCAATTTTATCAAAATTGTTCTCAAGGCCTCCTGTTCTTTCAACTAATAAACATTGCCCACACTGTTAACGTTAGTCAATTGTTTATAATGAACGCAAGGATTTTATTATTTTACTATTATTTATTATTTTGAAAACACCATCGGGCAAAAAATAATGTACAACGCAAGTTTGTGAAGTGTTTTACAGAATCTCGAAAATTAAAACCTTCGCTGTCGCTCGGTTTTTCAACATTTTTCCTCGATTCTGTAAAAACCACTTCCCAACTTCGCATCGTAATATAATATTTCAATAAATGTCCGACACACGAAACGAAAACTAGATCGTAATAAACCCTAGCTAACAGCCGGCGTTCGCTGCTGCGCCGAAAAACAATGAAAATGTATGTGTTCTTATGATTAATTGAATAAGTGAAAGAAAAAATAAATTTATGTTGTAATTATTTTTAGATGCCCCATGCCTGATTAACTGGCGATGCCCGGGTATCTACTTATCCTTATCTTCTTGCCATAAATGAGGTGAAAGACGAAAAATAATGTGTTTTTATGTTTAGTTGAACAAATTAAGGGAAAAAATTATAACATGTTTTTAGATACTTATAAGGGAGAAAATGACGATTGAAGACACTATTTCAGATTGTATTAAAACTCAGCAATTAAGATGGTACGGACATGTCTAGCGAATCGAAGAGGGTCGGCTACCAAAATCTGTTTTGGATTGGAAACATGAGGGAAGACGAGGCAGAGGAAGGCCTAAAACCTCCTGGAGTCAGGGAATATATTTATACGTGAAGGAGAAACATCTACAACCAGGAGATTGGATGGACCGACAAAGTTGGCTATTGGGAATCGGACGATGTCAAAGACATTAATCAACCGATGATCTATCTATCTATTTTAGATACGCCCAGAGATTACCTGGCGTTATTGGGAATATATTTATCCCGATCTTCTTGGCATAAATGAGTCGAAAGACGAACATTAATGTGTTTTTATGTTTAATTGAATAAGATAGGCAAAATTTATATCGTAATTATTTTAAGATATCTCGTGCTGATTACAGGATGTTGCCCGTAAATCTACTTATTCTAAATTTTCTGGCATAAATGTGCTGAAAGACGAAAATTAATATTTAATTTTAGGAAGTTATATTTTGAGGTTATTTTAATTATATTATTTTTAGTCTGGACATCTTACCTCAATATTAATGTTGATTTGTTCTTGGACATGTTTCAAAACAATTCTGTTTGGAGGTTCTTTGGCCAACCACAGGATGGAGCTGACATCGACATCCAGGTTGTGCTACATAATGCAACATAAATAAAACCAGTCTGGGAAAGCTGACGATAAAACAGAATGGTTTTGAAACATGTCCAAGAACAAATCAAGATTAATATTGAGGTAAGATGTCCAGACTAAAAATAATATAACGAAAATTAATGTTTATGTTTAGTTGAATAGGTAGAAGGAAAAATAATTATAAATTTATATCGTAATTATTTTTTGATACCCATCTACTTATCAATGAATCTACTTATCCCTATCTTCTTGGCATAAATGAGCTAAAAGGCGAAAAGTAAAATGTTTTTATGTATATTTGAATAAGTGAAAGGAAAAAAAAATATATCTTAATTACTTTATATACCCCGTGCTGATTACCCGGAGCTGCCCGGGAGCATACTTACCCCTATCTTCTTGGAATAAATCAGCTGAAAGACGAAAATGAATGTGTTTTTATGTTTAAGTAAAAGAGAATAATTTATATCGTAATTATCTTAATGATTATCCGATGGTGCCCGGAAACCTACTTATCCAGAACTTCTTGGCATAAATGAGCTGAGAAAAAAAAATCGTTATTGTGAGTTATCCGTAAAAGAATACCCGCCGTTCGCCGCTACGCTTGCCCAGGAATCTACTTATCCCAATCTTCTTGGCATCAATGAAAGACAAAAATGGTTATTGTGAGTTATCCTTAAAATATAAACATATGCTGTCGCGGACTTTTCTGTAGAATGTTTTGAGGTATTCAATTCTGTGTACATTCATTTTGTGTAAGCCCTATTTGTTATGGTTTAGGCAGCGTAAGTCATTTGAGGTTACAAGAAGTGACATTTTTCCACGTTTTTTTCACAACAGAAGGTGATATTTAAGGGTGAAGGGCTTGAGCATTAAAACTCTCTTATAACCTATAACCTTCCCGGGGAATTCCTGAACATTTTGCAAAAAGCTCCATGACAATCGGATGAATGGTATGGCAACACATGCTTGCCCGGAAATCTACTTATCCCGATCTCCCTGACATCAATGAAAGATAAAAATGGCTAATTGTGTGTTATCTGTAAGAAATAAACATATTGCTGTCGCGGACTTTATTATAGAGTTTTTTTTAGATATGCAATTCTGTGTACATTAATTTTGTGTATTTGTTATGGTTTAGGCAGCATAAGCCATTTAAGGGTAAAACGGGACTTTTTCACGTTCTTCACTACAAAGGGTGTTTTTAAGGATGTAGGAGTTGAGTATCACAATTCTCTTATAGCCTATGTTCATCCCGAGAATCTCCTGAACATTTTACAAAAAAAAAACCCAATCACAATCGGATCAATGGTATGGCCGCGCATAAAATACGAACAAACAAACATTAATTTTTATATATTATATATACACTGTATTCACAGAAACACTTCCTGGTTATAAACTGGTATAGCGTCTCTGTTAGTTGGTGGATTTACATGAATCTGGTGTCATTAGAAAGAGAAACTCTAAAAGTTTAATACCCACCTCAAAGACACTCAATGTGTAGAACTTAGGATCTTCGAAACCCTGGATTTAGGAATATTTAATTCTTGGCCATCCTTTCACACAGATTTTCGAGGACTATGTGCAAATGCCTGCCGCACATTTTCCAACAATTTCCTCATTGACAGACCGTTTCCCTGAATGGGTTTTCCTCTTATCACATACGCATCCATCCTCAACAGACGGTCTATACCGTTTCAAAACTAGCCTGTTACAAGTTGCCTCATGTTGGAAATTCCGTCTGAAAGCACGCTGAACACTTGGTGTGCTATGGTATTCCAATAAACACCAACTACGTTCTCTGCGTTACTGTGGTTTGCCATAACACCATTAATTCACAAAGAATTGACAATTGTAACGTCCAGACCGTTTAAAACCAACAAAAAGACAAACGAAATCCAAACAGCGTTTGTTTACAACTTTTTTCTTTCTTCTTGTGCTGCCATATTTTGCGGGTCAACAATATCAATTGCACAACTCCTGAAATTGTTTGATTTTCTCTTTCTAATGACATCAGTTCTAAGTACATCCAACAACTGACAGCGACGCTATAACGGTTTATAACCGGGAAATGTTTCTGTGGACATCCTGTATATTGTCCCACGTCGTAGTTGAGTAGTTAAAGTAAGAAGGCTTGGCGCAGAACTATGGGAATGATACTGGTTCGGGTCTCCAGGGAGAAGAAATTGCTCATGGAATTTCGGCCAGTATGGGACCGGTGCCCACCCAGTATCAAATAGGAATTTGGGTAGCTAAAATAAGTAGCAGCTCCAGGTTTAGAAAACCAGCTATAACAGCTGGGGGGTTCGACATGCTGACCACATGTCACCCCTACATTGGCAGGATGACCGACTACCACTGTGATTAACATATGGAGATGTGAGGCCAGTAACCGGCTGGTAGGTCAAGGGGCATGTAGGCCTGTCGCGCCTTGGAGTTTTTATTGTATATACTTCTTCTTCTTCTTCATCACGGTTTAGACTTATTTACTAGCTTGTTTCCGGCTCCAAATTGCTGCTGTTTCTATCTTTTCTTTGGCTTTCCCAAACTTCTTCTTCCTCGTGCTGAATAGTTGTATGCTGCTTTTGGTATTCTATTCTCAGTCATCCTTGCCAAGTGTTCTTTCCAGTTTGTTCTGTATTTCACTATTGTTGTGTTTAATTCCTCTACATTTAGTTGACTTATTTCTGTGCTATTTTTTTGTCTATTCTTTGATATCCTGCTATTGGTCTGAGCAATTTCATTTTAGCAGCTTGTATTCTGCAGAATACTGTCCATGTTTCGGATCCATAAGTAATAATAGGCACTGCCATTGTCTTGTATAATTTCATTATAGAGTCATTCCTGGCTTTATTTTTCAAAGCTCTTTTTAGTGTTCCTGTTATATAATTAAACTTATTTAGTTTGTTATTTATATCTGTTTCCGCTGTGTATGATATTTCGCAACCTAGGAATTTGTATATACTAAAATTTATCGCCACTTAACTTCAGGAATTGTATAATCTAGAAAACCAACAGAATTGTATTCACAAATTTTGTTTATTAAAATAGTATCGTGTTTAAGTTATTTTGGATTAGGCCTATGTGTGTTCCAAGGAGTGTGATGGTAATTGAGGAGGTGACTATACACCTAGGATATAAGTAAAACATTAATTTTCACGAGAACTCATTAATATTAAATAAGGTATTAATAATTTGAGATTTGCATTACTCCTGACCAAGATATATCTACCATAAGAAATTAGCTATCACTTAAGAACTTTGCCCATATGATAAAGGAAAAAAAGTTGTATTTCTGACACATTAATCTACAAAATAAAAATCAGTAAAATTGGACTTATGTGCTTTTACTCTAATGCAACAGACTGATGATAGCTGAGAAAAGTATTTTGAGAAAAGTGCAGTAATGCAATTGCATTTACCATTTTATTCGTAGACCAGTAATTGTTTTATAACTGGGAACATTTGGCAAATACCCAGGTCGCAAAATAAAATGGGAAGCAAGAGCAAATGTGGATTTTGAAATATTTCTGATTACTTCTCGGGTGAGATCCTCCATGTCTTTGCATGGTCAAAAAGTATGTACTGTATGTAAATCAAAGTTTAAAATCTGTTTCTGACAGTTCGTGTCTTTCTAAGGCCCAGGTAGTATGGAGTACGTAAAACAATCAACAAAGAAGATATTTAACTAACTCACGATCTACTTCCCTCAAATCATGGTTAATGTTATTTTCCCGCCTCATTATTGGTCTACCAACTGGGCGTTTTCCTTCTGGATTTTCTACAAAAAGCTTCCATGCCCGTATTTCATTCCCAATTGGTGCTATGCGCCTTTCCCATCGCAGTCTACGAGACTTGGCTGTTCTTATTACATCTTGTTTCCTATAAATAGCATCCCAATGCTATGTCGTCTTCTCCATTCGCCTGTCTGTCCATCTCTCTTCGGTCCAAATATGTTTCTAAGACCTTTAATTTACGGATACTCGTATTCGTTTCAACTCTATGTAGAAATTAAACTTTAGAAAACTTCTTCTTCTTCTTCTTCTTCTTGTAAGCCCACGTTTCCCTTAACAGAGATTTAGGCGCTCTCCCCTAAGGGAAGAATTTGAACCATACTAATTTAGTTACACTTGTTTTCGTACAGATGTCATTTGAGTGGTCCGTGGTCAGCGTTCCGCCTCATACTGACATCTAGGAAACCAAGGTAGTATTACGACGAGAAAATTCATAAATTTTGCTTAGAGGCCTTTTCATTCAGGCTGAAGGATCTTTTACGAGCCTGAAAATCTTTAGACTCGGGACCCACGGCTTAAAGTCCCACCCGGAGGACTTGCTCCTTGGATTTTTCCATCCTAAAAAAATCCATCGACACCGGCCAGATTTGAACCCGCGACCCTCGGGACCAGAGACAACTTAAAAAAAATAGTATTACTTAAAAAATAATGTATGGATATCAAAGAAAAATATATTTCATTTAGGAAAATGAAACAAGTAATTTCTTTTTATATGACCTTTTGAATATTTTCGTCTATCAATTTATTATAGATAGACGAAAATATTGGAAAGGTCATATAGAAAGAATGGAAGATAACCGACTTGCAAAGAGAGCTAATGAAGAAAGACCAATGGACGGGAGAAGAACAAGATAAAGACCAACCAAGAGGTGGATAGACAGCGAATGCACATCCAATACGTCTTCCTACGAGGAGTTATTTTGGAAATAAACAGGATGAAAATCCTACAAATTATAATTAAGAAGAAGAAGAGGAAGACGAAGAAATGAATAATTATTTTCGAAACTGTTTCCTATCGACTGTGTTTTTATTTTATGTTTAGTGTGATTCTCTAATGGTTGCCTTTACACCATTTCTGCATTACACTAAGATGCGAGGACTGTAAACAAGACCATTCAATTAATATAAAGCGAAAAATGGAGCTGTTGTACATGACATTTTTACCATTGCTTCGAACATACTAAGAGGAAAGTAATAAATAAGGAAAGAATTGGTGCAAGACGTAAAAAAGCCTGGCATTGGTACCCCCCTCTGAGCTCTGCCCAGAGCTACCCGCCCTTTACTTCTGTACAATGACATTAGAAATGGAGATTTCTTCTTACGCACGTTTTACATATATTCACATCCGGTTTGTATTAGTCATATCCGTTAAAAAGAAACATTTCATTGAAGTTAAATCTTTAAAAGAGAAAAGTAAACTCACCTTGAACTACAATATCATGTTCGTTTGCTTTTTATTTCATATAATCCCGTCAAAATTTGTGTAAGAATATTTGTATATTACAATGCGAGGTTGGGAAGTGTGTTGTACATTATTTTTTATGATAGTGGTTTTCAAAATAATAAATAATAGTAAAACAATTGCATATTTGTTGGAAATATTTGCGTTCAATATAAACAACTGACTGACGTTAGCAGTCTGGCCAATATACCGAACCTAAATGTCGAAAATTATTTAGTTGAGACTACCACAGGCCGTGACACTAATCAGGCATAAAATGGCGGCAAGTATGAAAGATAGTAATCAAAATGACGAAATTGAAGAAGCGTGTGCCAGAGAAATCTAAATCAAGATATAATATATATATTTTTTTTTTATATCTTGATTTAGATTAATGTGGACGGATGGATATATATATATATATATATATATATATATATCCATCCATAGTAATTCTGCCCGAAGGCAGGTCCTTCCCTGCAATCATAGCATTTTCATGCTATGCTTGCAGCTTTACTAGGGAATTGTAGGTGTGGTAGCTTCCCGTTGCTTTCCACACCGGTGAAGGATGATGATAATGATGATGGCCATATGATTTCGGGGACCGTTTGGGCCTTAAAGTTTTCCTGATATTTGTCTTACAGGTGAGGAAAAACCCCGATAAAAACCTCACCCAGAAAAACTGCATCGAACCCGGGCCCGCTGCGTGACAAGGCAGCACGCTACCTCGAGACCACAGCGGTGGACATATATGTGTGTGTGTATGTATATATATATATATATATATTTGATTCAGAAAGTGGCTGGAGGAGAAAAATTGTACTGTAAGTACAAGTATGGTTGCTTATTTCGTGCTCAGGAATGAAATATTAAACACATAGATATGTTCAGCACACGCACAAAAACTATATTCTACACGGTGCAAACATAATGTAGCTCACAGTTATGAAGTCTTCTCCGTTCCCCTGTCTGTCGTCTCTCTTTGGTCGAAAAAAATTCCTAAGAAATTGGTTCTCAAATATTTGTAATATATTCTCCTCCTTTAAAATAAGAGTCCATGTTTCGCATCCATTATTTCTATTGAGGCAAGCCTAAATAAATGAATGGATTATGACATTATTATTATTATTATTATTATTATTATTATTATTATTATTATTATTATTATTATTATTATTATTACAGTTATCAGGTGAAATAAATGGTAAAAAATAATTTTTTCCCCTTAGTTTAACAAGTCCAAACTCACCCTGCCCTTATACGAACAGGACTTGTCAAAATACGATTTTTAAACTCTCAATAACATGTATACTTTTGGACCACATAAGGACATGAAGGGTCTTTCTGGATGAGCGATCATCTCAATGGCAGAGCCACTTCCGATGCAACGCGAATATTTAAGACGAGACACGTCAATAACTCTCATACATTCATACGAAAGAACGAGAATATGATCGGGTAATTATGAAGGTCAAATGATGTTCGGGTATATTTAGGACTTAAATTTTTCCCGTCTATTTTACAGGCGAGGAAAACCATGAAGAAACCTTAAACCAGAAAAGGTGTCCCTACCGGGATGGCACCCCGGCCCCTGGAATATTACCCATAACTTATTAACTAACTCACTGGCACTATTGAAACTATAGATTCATAGCCGCGCGGATATAAGCTCTCTATACACCCCTATTCTGAGCTAATCTTTTCCAATCATCCCCTGTAAAATCTATTTCTCTCAAATCATGATTAATGTTATTCTCCCATTTAATTCCTGATCTACAAAACTGGGCGTTTTCCCTCTGGTTTTCCTACAAGAAGCTTCCAATGCCCATCTTTCATTCCCTGTTCGTGCCACATGTCCTGCTCATCGCAGTCTATGAGACTTAACTGTTTATTTTTTATAACTGGTTTCCTATAAAGTTTATGTGGTTCAATGTCATGTAGTCTATTACCTATAGCGGTAATTAAAAATATATAATTGAATAGTTGTCCCGAAAATAGTTCTAATCCACAAAAATTCGAATGTTGTGTTTTCAGTGAATTAGTGACCCATCCGGAGAATATCACGATATGGTGCATGTAGAACTAACTACCCCTGCTCTCTTCCAGATCTGTATAACTTACTTTTAAGAGTCGAAATTCAAGCTAATAGTGATCTATCTAATATATAAAAATGAATGTTTGTTTGTTTGTACTTTATGCGCGGCCATACCGTTGATCCAATTGTTATGGGGCTTTTTGCAAAATGTTCAGGAGATTCCCGGGATGAACATAGGCTATAAGAGAGTTGTGATACTCAACTCCTACACCCTTAAAAATCGCCATTTGTAGTGGAAAACGTGAAAAATTAGCTCTTTGGACGCTTAAATGGCTTACGCTGCCTAAACCATAACAAATACAAAAAAATTAATGTACACAGAATTGAATATCTCAAAATGCTCTACAAAAAGGTCCGCGACAGCACATGTTTATCTCTTACGGATAACTCACAATAACTATTTTTCTCTTTCATTGATATCTAGGAAGATCGAGACAAGTAAGTAGATTCCTGTGCAAGTATAGCAGCATTCTTTTATGGAAAACTCACAATAACGAATTTTGTCTTTTAGCTCATTTATGCCAAAAAGATGGAGATAAGTAGATTCCTGGGCAACACCGGGCAATCAGCACGGGGAACCTTAAAATAATTACGATATAAATGTTTCCATCCACTTATAAACTAAACATAAAACACATTAATTTTCGTATTTCAGCTCATTTATGTCAAGAAGGTCGGGATAAGTAGATAGATTCCCGGGTAATCAGCATGGGGTATCTAAAAATATAAATTCATAATTATTTTTCCTTTTACTTATTCAACTAAGCATAAAAGCACATTAATTTTTATTTATTTAGGCGTAGCAGCGCACGCCGGGTATTAGCAAGTATATAATAAAAATGTCGATGAAGTTAGTCAAATAATGGGTAGAAGTGTATGTGTTAGATCTGTTTTCGGGGTAACTATTCTTCTTCTTCGGCTTTCCCACACTTATCGGTTTGTCGTCTCCAGTTTCTATTCATTTCTATCATTCCAATCTCCTTCTACCAAATTCCTATCATCCATTATAGCTGTGACATAGGTTTTCCATTTTCATCTTGGTCTGCCACGTTTACTTCTTCCAGGAGGTAACTATTGGTATATATGTTTTGGCCATATTTCATTTTCCATTTTTTGTACATCGCCATACCTTTCTTGTTTCAACCACACGACTCTGGAATTCCCTCCCCTGGTATATCAAGGACTGCCCGACTCAAAACAGTTTAAAAATATACTCACCTCATATTTCCTTAGACAATATAATATATAACCTGTTCCATGTATATTTTTATTGTTTCTTTATATTTTAAAGTTTCTTTACCAAGCTATTTACTTAATCTAATTATAGGTTATTATTTTTGTTATTATTATTATTATTACTATTATTATATTTTTCTTTCTTACCCTTGTCAAATTTATATTGTGTAGTCCATATATATTATGTATCAATCATAATTCTTACTGTATGTATAATTTAACCCTGGTGAAGTGAAAGAGAAGACCCTACGGTCGTAACTCCATCAGGTAAAATAAATAAATAATAAATAATACCATTTAAGAGTTTGATTTTCATTCCTCTTAACAGATATGGTGACATTCATTTCTCTCCAAATGAATTCATTTCTTGTTTTATCCTGTTTTTTTTAAGATTCTAAGATAATCGAATTAAACTGTTTAATTGTATTATTTTGTAATTTCGTTAAATACCAAGTTTCACTTCCATATGACAAAATATTCTGCCAAAAAGTCCTAATCCTACAGTCGCAAAAGACAGGATGGGTCGGAAAGGCTAGTTCTCAGCGCCTTAAAACTCAGACCTGTCGGCTAAGGGAGGAAACCCTAAAAAAAAACCCAGGTCCTCCATGTAGGGGGCTAGGCGACAGGCTGACAACCTGGCACTGGAAAAACGTATACCGCTACTTTCTTCGATAAAATATGTCAGCCGGATAGTAACTACATAGTTGTAAAAAAATAAGAAAAATAAATTTTTGGGTGAACGATACAATGTTTGAGTTCAGTGACATGGTTCAATTCAGAGTAATATCTTAATCAGACGCTTCCGTCTACAGGCACTACTTTGAGTCACATTAAACAACTAATGTTCTACGAAAATCTCTATTACACACAGGATGTCTAAGTGTGGCGTGTCTCGCAATTACCAACATTACAACAATTACGTTGTCTACGAGAATCCTAGATTTTACAACTCACGTCATCTATTGTGTTCATTTCCTCCAGATAAATGCCAGCTATCTCAATTCCAAAATTATTTAAATGCCTCAACGTGCAACATTTTAAATCATGCATTAGCTACATCCTGACTACCAACTTAATCATTCTAAAACTGCGTCATAACTAATTATAGAAACTATGTATTTAATTGCAACTGTTATTTCATTCAATTACAATATATTGACATCAGGGTATCACTGCTCCTTGTCACGCAGCGGGCTTAGGTTCGATTCCCGATCGGGACAGGCTCCTGGGTGAGGTTTTTCCTCACCTGTAAGACAAATCTCAGGAAGCTTATAGCCCAACGGCCATCATCATCACCCGATTGAGGGTCTTTCCACTTTTCAGCGGTTGCCCTTTTACCAGCCGGCTGCTGGCCCTTCACATCCACATGTGTCAATCACAGAGGTAGATGATCAACAGTCAGTGTAGGGGTGACATGTGGTTAGTATGTCGAGTCCCCCAGCCGTTATAGCTGGTTCCTCAACCTGGAGCCGCTACTTATTGTAGCTACCCAATTGCCTCACGATGCTGGGTGGGCACCGGTCCCATACTGGCCGAAATACCATGAGAAAATTTCTTCCCCCATGGAGACTCGAACCAGCGCAAGTCCCGTAGCTCTGCGCCAAGGCTTCCTACCTTAACCGCTCGGCTACGGCGCGGGACCATCATCATCATCCTTATCATTACCATCATCATTTACCGGTGTGGAAAGCAATGAGAAGCTACCACACCTATAATTCCCTAGTAAAGATGCAAAGCATAGCATGAAAAGGCTATGACTGCAGTGAAAGACCTGCCCTCGAGCAGAACGCTATAGAATAGAATAGACATATTATAATATTATAATGATATTACTTAAATGTGTGTCAAATCTATACAAATATGCAATAATAACATGGTTTATGCACAATTGGTTTTCACTGCAGTCCGACATAATTGAGTAAGCTGGAATAATAAGTCGAGTTTCGCCAATTTAAGGGTTAAGGGATGAGAATGAAAGAGGGGCATGGAAACGATGGAAAGCCAGAGAGAAAGCACCCAATATGTAGACCAAGAATGAAGTGAAAGAATGAGATTAACCATGATTTGAGAGAAATAGATTTTACAGGATATGATTGGAAAACATTAGTTTATGATAGGGATGTATAGAGAGCTTTGTCTTTCGCCAATTTAAGAGTTGAAATGGGTAATGATAGAAGGGCATGGAAACTTGAAGGAAAACAAGGGGGAAAGCGCCCAGTATATAGGCCTAGAATAAAGTAGGAGAATGACATTAACCATGATTTAAGGGAAATGGATTATACAGAGGGTGATTGAAAAACATTAGTTATTGAAAGGGATGTATGGAGAGCTTCGGGTTTTGTCAATTTAAGGGTTAAGGAGAGTGGAATGAAAGAGGAGCTCTGGAAACTTGTGGGAAAAGCAGAAGCAAAGAACCCGATAGGTAGGCCGAAGTGGGAGAATACATTTTATCATGATTTGAGGGAAATATATTATCTATCTATTTTCGGGTTTTTACAGCTGCTGCCGTCTTCCCATGACAAACCTCCGATGCATACTAGAGGAGGATTTGCGTTAATATTTTTAGCTGAATATGCAAGAATTTTATTTATATGAAAGTTTTTTTGTGTAATTTTCCTTCGATGTGATCTTGGGCACCTTCGATGCTTAGCCCTCTAGCTTGCATTACAATCCTCATGCTTTCCTTCCATGTTAACTTTGGTCTCCCTCTTTTCTTCTTTCTGGTCGGTTGCCTTTAATATAGTAGTTTTGGCCATCTCTCATCTTCTATTCTTAAAATATGTCCTAACCATTTCAATTCCTTCTCCTCAATTCTATCAATTAAGCTTTCTTCTGCTTTCATTATGTTTCTAATTTCCTTATTTGTGACATATTCTAATTTTGACTTTCTGTCACTTCTGTCTAAATAATCTATTTCTAGAGCTATTAGTCTAGTACTTATCGATTGTCCATACCTCACTTCCAGACATTGCAACAGATTCCACCAATGTTTTACAAATATTTTTGTTTGTGTCTTTCCAAATATGCTTATCCCACCATATGGAATTTAACGACATATTATTTTGCTACTCAGTTCAATTGTAAGCTTTATGTTCTCTTTGTCTATATCTTCAATGTTATCCATAATTATTCCCAAATAATAATGATGTTGAAGAATTTCGGGCTGTAGGCCGTGGTCGTGAGGCTTGTAGTTCCTCGACGTTTCACCAGAGACTGCGTCCGACAGTCTCAAGACAACCCTTGAGGATGCCAGACGCAGTCTCTGGCGAAACGTCGGGGAACTACAAGCCTCACGACTACGGCCTACAGCCCGAAATTCTTCATCAAGATCATCAATAGCAACTCCGGCCGTGAAAGTCTACGTGAATACATTCCCAAATAATATTTAGTTTGTTTCACTTGCATTATTTGAATTCCTTCTTCCAATATTAAATTTTCTTTTTCATTGCTATTTATTGCCAAATATACTGTCTTTTTTTAAGTTATCGTGAGACCCATTATACAGGAAATTACTGAAAGACTTTAGCTCATGGTAGGGATGTATGAAAAGCTTATGTACTCGCGGTCATGAACCTACGGGTTCGACAGTGCCAATTAGTTAGAGTTCGAGGAGTAGTTTAGTTACAAACTAATCCGTGGAGAAATAAAAATAATATTATAAACAGTTTGAAGTATCACTGTATTTTTAATTTGTTTTTCCTGACGAAAACAGAGTAATAGACATATAACAGGACACGCGCTAAAGGCGATGGATTTTTGCCTAAATGCGTTATTCAAAACACACCTGGTACTATAGAGTTACGCCCTTCCTTAAACTGCTCTTTTACAGAGAATCAGTTAATTTTCTTGGTAATAATGTTGTTAATATATAGCAGGTATCTAACTTATTTCAAATTATTAACATTAAGGTCGTGTAGGCGCAACATTACCATGTGTTTCAGACAGGGGTATTCAAAGTTAATCATCAAGGAGATAAACTACACTGGTCAACATGATTTTTGTCTCATGAGTACCAATGATTGTACTCAATGCAGTTTTTTTATCCTGTTTTCAAATATGTATTCGGAATTTCTCCATCACCCAGAGTTATATTATTTCAATTTCATTTAATGGATTTAAATAATTATTTTTTTAACAAAGGTTTTTCGTCCATTGGCGCAGTGAGCGAGGAGCACGGGGAACACTTTCATCAGGAGATTTCAGCTATGGAAAAGATATATCAAGGCAAATGGAATCTTAATATGCTAGCCGATTATTGTTGGACCATCAAGAGGGATGCTCCACAGGCCAAATATAGCAGAAAATCGTCATTTCTTACTTTTTAGGTGAGTCCGAATGTTAGAATATTGTGTAGTTACGAATGTAGAAAATATTAAAGTGTTTGAAAATATAAATTCCTGTCTCTCGGAAACCTTGCGTGATGGAGAAAAATCGATATCACATTTGAATTCAGGAGAAAAAATACTATCAGAATCACATATTTTTCTTTCTGAGACAAAAAAAAAAGTTTATTTTTTGTTGCTCAGTGCTATTTATGCTATTGCGGATCAATTTGAGCTGAATACTCCAGGATTAGCTCAGTTTAGATTAATTAATGTTCTGTTTATTTTACCAAATGGAGTTAAGACTGCTTCACCAGGATTAAATTATAACATATAATAACTTTTATGAGTTATCTACAACTTTATTAATACTACATAATTGGCATATACAGATGACAAGGAAAGAAAACAAATTAGAACTACCTTAATAATAGTCCTAATAATAATGATAATTATAACGATAATGATAACGATAATAACAACACTAATAATAACAATAATAACAATAATTATAACAATAATAATAACAATAATAATAATACTAATAATAATAATAATAACAATAATAACAATAATAACAATAATAATAATCATCATCATCCTTAGACATCAGAGAATTTGTAGCAATATTTTAGTGTGTATATTTGTTGACTCTAAAAAAGCTTACGATTCGGTTGACCGAGAATCACTATTTGAAATATTGAAAGAACAAAGTTTAGACCGTAAAACTCTTGCACTTATTAGACAGACACTAACAGGTACAAGGGCTAAAGTTAAATTCATGGGAGAAATTTCTGAATCCTTTGAAATTAAGACAGGAGTAAGACAAGGAGATGGACTTTATCCACTACTCTTCAATTGTGTTCTTGATAAAGTAATACAATAATGGCGTAAACAGAAAACAATTCTTAAATGTAATCAACCAATCATATTAGGAAGAGGAAAATTGAAGATTGACTGCCTAGCATATGCTGATGATCTAGTAATCTTAACCCGTGACGTTGTAGCATCACAAAAACAGATTGAATTATTAAATGACATTGCAGAGAAAGTTGGTCTGCAGATTTCTTTTGAAAAAACGGAATATATTTCATGCAATAAACAAGCACCAAAATACCTGGAAACCAAATATGGAAAAATTAAACGAGTTTCACAATTTAAGTATCTTGGTGAAATAATTCAGGAAAATGGAATTGAAACTAAAGCCAATAAACGTAGATGCCAAAAAAATGGAAACAGCATTTCGGCTTACTCACAACACTTATAATAAAAAATGCATATCTTTACATACAAAATTACGACACTATAACACTGTAATTAAACTAGAGTATCTCTATGGAGCAGAAACATTAATTTTGAACAGAAAAAAGGATATCTAAAATATAGTGAAAAAAGAATGCAAAATTATAAGAAACGTTTTAGGTCCACAAGTCATAGGTGAAGCATTTAGACTCAGAAGTAAAAAGGAAATAAAAATATATACAGACATTCATAGTGATATTAGAAAACGAAGGTTAAAATTGTATGACCATATTACTTGATTTAACTCAAATAGGCTTACCAAACAGATAATGGAATTCTACGAGAACAGAAGTGAAGCTCCAGTGGATACTATGAAGTGGATTGATGAAGTCAAAAAGGACTTAAAATTGGCAGGAATTACTAAAGAAGATATCCTAAACAGATATATATTTAGAATTAAGGTGAATAAGTGGCAAGTTGGCCAAGAGGATAAACCGAAGAAAAAACTGGAACAACTTGGGCAGATGATAGAAAACAAGCTCATAGCAAAAGAATGAAAGAAATCTGGACTCAAAGGAAACGCCTCTAAGTACTTTGCGTAGTCCTACATGGGCTCATCCGTAATCAAAAAAAAAAATGTTTTATTTAAGATGGCAGAGTTAAGGCCATAAGGCCTTTTCCAGTCAACCAGCGAATAATAAAATCATATAAATATTAAATACATATTAGAATATAGAATAAAGAATGCACAATGTGTTAAGGTCTAATGTTAGCTAACATAATAAAGCAAGACTTTCCTAGAATAATATTTATAGGTATTATCGCCTCACTATGATGCTTAACAAGCGGCTCGCTTTGTTTCCCCACATCTGTTATATGTTATTAAAATACAAAGATATCGACTGCCGCGACTACGACGATGTTACCACATTGCTATTCTTCCCTCAGTTTCAATTAAAACTTGGAACGATGCGGAACATTCGATTCAGTTATAAAATTGTATACCGTAATTAATTGTATAATTATTAATGATTTATTATGATATGTAGCTAGAATAATAATGCCATATCTACATATTATATTAGTTTATATATAAGTGATTTCAACATGTGGCGATCATGGGAAAAAATTTCAGACCGAACAGATAATAATAATAATAATAATAATAATAATAATAATAATAATAATAATAATAAAATAAAATATAATATTTTCAGCATGATTTTGTATGGAAATTAAAATTATGTAATAATGTTGGAATTAAATTATTTAATACATAAATACGTATATAATTTTAATTTTAAAACTTAAACAATGCCAAATAATAACATAAAAATTAAATAATCACATAAATAATCAGTAATAAATACCCATAGCGCTATGAGAAACGTGACAACACCGCGCAAGCATTGCCGCGCGGCACCCGCTTTTATATAAACTGTTAACCATCAGAGTGAGGCTATAATATATACAAGTTTATTGCTGAATATACTTGTTATGTAGATAGTATTTTGATAGTGTGGAACTTAATATATCAGTTAGTTTGGATTTAAATAAAGTCAGCGATTAATAGTTATCCTCATTATTTCTAATACATCACACGAGCGCAGTATAGTAATTTTACGTGAATCCGGGCCTTCGAGGGATGCATTCTAACCAAAGATCTGTATCAAATACATATTTTTTTGACCACACAAGGACATGAAAGGACTACCCGAATGAATGGTCAGATCAATACAGAGACTACCTTCTTCTTCTTCCTCTTGCTTCCAAGTATTAGGCCAAGGCCTGTTACAATCCTATAGAAAATTTTCCCTACAGTGTTTCATAGGACGGCCCAGTGATCTTCGTCCTCTTGGTATATAATTATAAACAGCTTTGGGGATCCGATTTGAACTCATTCTTTCAAGATGGTATTTCTAATTTAGTTTGTACTGTTTACTATATTCCAAAATTGGCGTAGTCTTCAATTCTTTTAAGATATCGGTGTTCCTTTTCCGATCCCATCTGGTGTAACCCGCTGTTCTGCGCATGAATCTCATTTCACAAGCCGTTATTCTGCTTTCATGTTGTCTTTTTAGTATCCATGCTTCACTTCCATAGGTCAACACTGGTCTAGCCAAAGTGTTATACAAACGTAATCTTGTTTTTTTTGTACAAGGGATGGTTTCATAACTTGATTAATAATTCCTACACTTTTATTATAACTAGTAATTTTTTCAGGGATATCCTTTTCATCGCAGATAGAGAGATAATATTCAAGATATTTAAATTGATTAGATCTCTCTAAAATTTTATTCTGGAGACAGATTTTACTTTGTATGGGGTCCTTCCCATGAAATGTCATAATTTTAGTTTTGTTAATTGATATTTCCATATTAAATTTGGCAGCTGTTTATTGTAAATTATAAATTGATCGTTGCAAATCATTTTCGGAAAGTGCCAGAAGAGCTAAATCGTCTGCAAAAAGAATAGCATCGAGTTTGAGGTTCCTATTGATGGGTATATATCCTCGTTGTGTTTTCCTCCATTCGTTTATTAATTTATTCATATATATATATATATATATATATATATATATATATATATATATATAGTGAAAAGCACCGGTGAAAGTCCACATCCCTGTCTTACTCCAGTGTTGATCTTTTCCCAAGAAGACAATTTGCCATCTTGTTTAACAGAGATTTCATTGTCTTTATAGATGTTGAAGATATTAGTAATATATTGTTACCTTCCAGACTGTAGTAACATTTAAAACAAGATAGAATACTATTTACACCTACATTCGCACTAACTGTAAGGTAGCATTGTTCGAAAACGATTAGGGCGAAATAGAACTGCTAACCTAGAGACTAAGGCGGTAAGGAAGTGGACATAGGTCACTTTTCTTGAAAGAAGGATCAGGGTGTGCGACAGGCGGGTCTGGAGTTCCATGTAATTATGTGGGATTCACTCGCACTACCTTGCCCTGAGCATCACACTTTTCTGAAACCCGCCCGCCTATCCACCAATAAATTACATAATTATTGCCATTATATTCCAATCCAATTGACTAATTTGGATAGATATTTGTTACTGTTGTACTCTTTGACCTAATGGGCGGATTTTGTAAACTACAATTGACCAATAAGGTGTGATACATAATGTAAAGCAGAGGAATAAGACCATGTGCCGAAGATACCACTTTTTTAGGCGGTGGTTCTTTTACCATTGTTAAGAGGCGTTGCTCATACAACGGTTGTTGATTATCGTTGGTTTGTTTTTTCTTCGAAACTTGAGCTATGGTTGTCAGGTTAGTTTAAGTCTTTTTTGTTTTTGTCTTAAACATAAAGTATGCATAGAGTGATTAGTAATTATACATAACTAGTCAAAAGCCTTCAAGAAGGCAATTCACTTCAAAATACAGGTGTCAGTATCCTCTGCCATCTTTGTTCAAAATGCTTTTCACGTTCGGGAAAAAGACTTAGGAATTATTTCAGAATTTTATATAATAATATTTTGAAGAGGAATCACATCTTCTTCCTTTCCAGGATTAGGTCAATGCGACCTGTTCTGGTCTCAAGTCCATCGTTTCCTTGGCCGTCCCAAAGATATTTTTCCATGTGGTTTGTAGGCGTTGATCTTTTTGGGTAATCTTGTATTGTCCATTCTGTCTAAATGTTATTTCCATTGGTATTTGTGCTCGTCTAGTTTATCGAGTATTGAAAATATCTCCAGTTCATTTCTTATTGATTCATTGTGTAATATATCCATGCGTGTACATCCTTTTACGAATCTTAAAAATTTCATTTCAGTGGCTTGAATGTGTGAGATATCTTTTTTTGTAAGTACCCAAGATTCAGATTCATATAAAGAACAGAACAGCCATAATTTTATAAAACCTGAGCTGAGTTTGTCTTCGAGACTTTCAGAGGGTTCTTCTTATGGTGCCACACATCTTATGATATAGGTTTAATTTCTTGTGTATATCCCAATCATAGCTGTATGTTATATCTGAACCAAGATAGTTAAAGTGTGCTATCTGTTCAATTATTTCATTATTGATTACTATTTTTGCTCTGACTGTCATTTTGCCCTGAAAAGCCATAATTTTAGTTTTTGAAGTTGAGACTTTGAGATTATAATAGTCCTAATTGATTCTACATGTAAATGTCTCTTTGTAAATCATTCTCTGACTTCTGTATAATTACCAGATCGTCTGCATATATTAAAATATTGATATACATTTCCTTATTAATTTGTATTCCTATGGGACTTGATTTTGTTTTTCATTTTCGTATAACCTCGTCAAAATATGTATGAATTAAATTGTTTTAAAATCATGAGTCCAAAGGGAAAATGAAAACGTTTGATTGTTTCTCTATCTATGTTATAGTTATTTAGACAACTAGTTACTAAACCTAATTTTGTAACATGCCTACAATATTTTATCTACGTTTATAGTATTTTAGTAGCCTATATGATGTATAGTTAGAAATTTTAATTAATTTTTTTGTACGTAAACGATATTATGTTTAGAGAAAGAGTAATGATTCTCAGTGCATCTTGGGCTGCTTTGGGGAAAAAAAAGGTAAATCAACAAATAGTGTTGTTATATTCTGCAATTTTGGGTGCTAGTTTCATATGTGAATTTAAAGTAAAAATGAGCGGAGGTGGTGATTTTCTCGGTTCATCAGGAAAAATCTGAAAAGCAGTCGAACATTAATATACATTCAAAAAAGTCAAGGAAAGTTTATTTATGTAGTTATTCGAAATCATCATTATTAAAGCGTATTTTACGTTTTGTTGAACCTGTATTTTATGTTCTGATGGGTGTTTTGTTAGAATATAAAGTATGGGTTTTTGTTGCCTATCAATTACCTTCAAAAGCATTTATTTTATATTCAAATTTTAAAGATTGTCTACAACTCAGATTTCTGGACATTGAATTTAATATATAACTATTAATCATATGGAATGACTCATAGTAAGTTATATTTATCTTAATCAAGATGTCCTTCAAATAAAATTAATTTACTTGACCTTCATAGAATATTGTATCTTCCTTACGCCTTTTAATAAATTACGATTATTCCCAATATAATTCATTAAACAGCCTCCTAAATTTTCATAAGTAATGCCACGAGTGATTTCCAAATTTATCTAGAGAATTTGGAAATCAAGAGTGACATTTGTTAGGACTATTTAACGAAAAAATTAAGCTGTCTACTCACAAATCATTTAAATATAGTTTATTTAAAATATTTATATATTTAATGTAAACGGCGATGTTTGAAAACAAATGAGAAACGATTGGTACGCTTCATTTGCTTCTTCTGTTCAACACTGCAACCAGATCATCATATTTATTGTCAAAGGAACGCAATATTGTAAGAATGCACTCTAGTGGAGAATATTAATTTTTGTGGAATGTTATTATCTGGGAAAAAATACATTTAAGCAAGTGCAAAAAGTGGTTTCTTTTTTTGGTGGTATAATTAATTGCTACAAATGCTTTTATATTAACTCCCGCATGCGCTATATGTTGACATTCGTGCACTATATATACAATCTGGTAGCCGTATTTCTTAGAGAGTCAGTCACTGCAAAATAATGCTATGACCTATTCAGAATGTTAAAAAGGAGGTGCTCTTTTTATTATGATAAACTTTAGTTGGTAAATTCTAGACGAAACACGACTGTGATTGGTTGTAAATCAAAAATCATTGAAATGTGATTGGTCATTGACTCCCATTTGGGGGCATGAGTTAAATAGTCATACAAACAAAACTCGAAAAAAATGTATTATACCATGAAAAAAATACCGGTGAAAACTTTTTAAAAAATTCTTCAAATATTAAAAATTGTATGAAGTTGATAATTTATCTTACTCTTTCCTTTAGGGCTATATTATTTTCAATACGACCTATAATTTTGAATACGTAGGTCCAAATAGGTATTTATTATTTTATGAAATATGAATTCATTACTGTCAAGAAGATGATATATTTTAAAGTAATTTTCTTGTCATAATTACACTGGGGAACAGTGATTTTGGTGCCTTAATGTTTTCACCTATTTATGGGTATATTTGGGTCACTGATTCCAAAGATGATTTCAGTTTCGTCCTATCAGCTCTAGTTTTTGAGATAGAGTTTATTCAAATTATATACCAGTTCAAAAATACTGGTCCACATATACAACTATATTACTCGCATACAATTAAATACAAAAGAACAAATACTTTCTTTTTCATGAAACAACTGTATCTATATAACTACCATAATTTATTTACACATTAGTCTCGTTAGAATCATTAATTTTCCTCCATCAGGTCGCAGAATCCCCGTTTCTGTGATTTCCTCCGATGCAATATCTTGGACATTCTCGGTGGATGCTCCAACAGTAGTCCGCCATCATATGTATATCCCACCGTCCACGATACCTTTCTTCCATTGTACTTAATTCCTGGTGAAAACGCTCACCCTGTTCCTCACTTACATCTCCAAGATTGTCTGGAAATCGATCCAAATGACTGTGTAGGTAGTGTAATTTGATGCTCAATGTTAGGCTAAAACCTAGTGCACAAAAAGCAGTGAGCCAATATCTCCACCTATTTCATCACTATTAGAGCTTATTAGTTTCCAAGGAAATTCTTCACTACCATACAGAACGAAGACCATGCGGCTGCTTCAGTATCATTCATTGAGTCTTGAAATTGATGGTCATTAATAAGTTGGCGGATTTGTGGTCCATCCAATATACCTGCTTTTATTTTTTCCTTAATCAGTGCAGAGAAATTTTGTACATATGTAGCCAAAACATGTTCCATCTCTATTCAACGCCTTGATGAACTGTTTCATTAAACCAAGAGTTTAATATGCAGTGGTGGCAAGATGATGTTGTTTCTGTCAACCAAAGGTTCTGCAACGATGTTTTTTTCTCCAACGGTCATGCTTTCTCTAAGAGGCCAATGCCTTCTCACCCAATGTTGATCTTTGGCTCTAGAGTCCCATAAACATATAAAGCATGGGTATTTGGTGTACCCACCTTGTTGTCCTAGAAGAAAATTCACCATCTTGAGATCGACACACATTACCCATTGGTGATCACGGTAAGAGATCTTCTCTAGCACTGGTAGCTATTGTATGTTGATTTTCACGCATAGAAACTGAGTGACCAATTGGGATTGACCTGTATATGTTCCCATTATGCAAAAGAACACATTTTAGGCTGCGTTTGGAGCTATCTATAAATAACCGCCATTCACTTGGTGTGTATTTTCTTACACCCAGCTTCATTAACAGTCCTTCAACATTCATACAAAAACAAATTGATTTCTTACTGTGAAGAATGGCAGGAAGTCTGTTTTCTCTTTTGCGATAGACTGTGACCTTTGTTCCCGGTAACAGACATTGTTTCTCTGCCAGCCTGGAAGCTAACAACTCAGATGACTTCTTTGGAAGACTTAGATCCCTTATGAGGTCGTTCAGTTCCGCTTGACTAAAACCGGATGAAACTGATGAAGGTCCTGGAAAATCGCTGTCATTTCCCTCAGAATAGCTTTCAGTTGAATCATCCTCTTCTTCTGGTGACTCTGGAAGACTGGTAAAAATTGGAACAGGTATCTCCTCTGAATGTGGAACAGGGCGTCTTGCGGAGCGTAGATTGGGATATACCCATCTATTCCGGTTTTTGCTATTGATGCCCTTTACATTGACTGAACAAAAATAGCAGTCATCACTATGGTTAATTTGTTCTCGCCAGATCATTGGTTCCCCAAATTTCAAGCATTTCCGTTTCCCATTTGTCCATTGTCGTAGATGCTCTGTGCACGTTTTACATACAATGTGAGGTGCCCAAGGCTTATCTTGATCTCCCAGTTGTACTTTGAAATAGGCCAAATAAGCTCTTCTTACAAAGTCAGTTATAGGTTTTCTTTGTTGAGTGAATGTGTACTCCCCACAGATGAAACAAAACACATCAGGATTATTCACACATTTTCTTCGTGTTGAAGCCATGTCAGTCTAGAAAAAGGATAAACAATTGTCAAATTAGTAAAATTACATATGCAAACGGCAACAACAACATGAATATAACTTGGATTAAATCAATTAGTATTATGCAAACAATCGATTTACAATGGTGGTACATAAGAGCAGTATCATCAATATCTTGCAAACTAGAGCTGCTGCAACAAAATGGATGACATTTTTGGAATCAGCAGTGCCGAAATACCCAGAATCAGGTGAAAAATTTCAGGCACCAAGAAAAAAATATTTTTTTGTTCCCCAGTGTTATCAGTTCATTACTGTTACATATTAAGCAGATTGTGGTATAATTTAAAAATAATTAAACACACAGTATTGTACCCCAATTATATGATCGACCGCAACTCGACCAAAGAGAATCAGGAGCAGAGACACACCATTACAAGACTAGCCATACACGGCTTCCGCAACAAAATATATAAGAACAAGACATTCCATACCCCGAATGACGAATGTGTGTGTGGATTGTACGGACAGAGATGCAACCAATATCATATTACTGAGTGCCGTGAAAGAACAAAATCGATCTCCGATTATAGCAAGGAATAATACCCATTCGGGTGAACCTTTCATCTTTATTATAACCCAACTAACTTAGTTTTAAACTAACGAACAACATACACACTTTATATATATATATATACATCCATACATAGTAATTCTGCCCGACGGCAGATCTTTCACTGCAGTCATAGCATTTTCATGCTATGCTTTGCAGCTTTACTACGGAATTATAGGTTTGGTAGCTTCCTGTTGCTTTCCACACCGGTGAAGGATGATGATGATGATAATAAGGATGATTTTCGGGGACCGTTGGGACCTAAGCTTCCTGACATTTGTCTTACAGGTGAGGAAAAACCCCGAAAAAAACTGACCCAGGAGCCTATCCCGACCGGGATTCGAATCCGGGCCCGCTGCGAGACAAGGCTGCAATATATATATTATAAATATATTTTTGACATATGGCAATGAAGGCAAATGTGATATGAAAAGAAAAAAGAATGCTTGAGTCGGGATTTGAACTCGAGTCTCTAAAGTCTGTACCTTTAGCGCTCTAACCAACTGAGCTACCTAAGAATTCCAAGACAAACATACAATTTTCTTATACATGTAGTATTCTCAATTCACACAAGAGGTAGCGGAAATATCATTCAACTGCCATCTAGCGGCTAACCTAACAGTTAAGCAAATTATTAAAGATAATATTTACTTTATAGCAGTAACGCTTGTATATATAGATATTATAAATATATTTTTGACATATATATGTGTGTGTGACATAATAAGGAAAATAAATGCCTGGACGGGATCTGAACCCGGACCTCTGGATTGGTACCCCAGCGTACTATCCATTACACCACCCGACAAATCTAGGGTATCAACCCAGAGCTCCGGGTTCCAATCCTGTCCAGGCATCCGACGTGATGGGGCTTTTTTGCAAAATGTTCGGGAGATTCCCGGGATGAACATAAGCTGTAAGAGAGTTGTAATAGTCAACCCCTTCACCCTTAAAATCGCCCTTTGTAAAAAAAACGTGAAAAAGTCCCTTTTTGGACGCTTAAATTGCTTATGCTGCTTAAACCATAACAAATACACCAAATTAATGTATACAGAATTGAATATCTCAAAAACCACTACAAAAAAAGTTCACGACAGCATATGTTTATCTTTTACGGATAACCCACAATAACAGTTTTTTTTTTCTTTCATTGATGCCAAGAAAATCGAGGAAGTAGATTCCCGGGCAAGTGTAGCAGCGCACGGCGGGCATTCTTTTACGGATAACTCACAATAACGTATTTTGTCTTCCAGCTCATTTATGCCAATAAGATCTGGATACGTAGATTCCCGGGCAACACCGGGTAATCAGCATGGGGTATCTTAAAACAATTATGATTTTTTCCCCTCTTACTTATTCAATTAATCATAAAAACATTAATTTACGTCTTTCTGCTTATTTATGCCAAGAAGATCGGGATAAGTAGATTCCCGGGCAACGCCGGGTAATCAGCATGGGGTATCTTAAAACAATTATGATTTTTTTCCCCTCTTACTTATTCAATTAATCATAAAAACAATAATTTACGTCTTTCTGCTTATTTATGCCAAGAAGATCGGGATAAGTAGATTCCCGGGCAACGCCGGGTAATCGGCACGGGGTAACTAAAAATAATTATGATATAAATGTTTCCCTTCACGTATTCAAATAAACATCAAAACCTTCATCTTTCAGCTCAATTATGCCAAAAAGATTGGGATAAGTAAATTCTCGGGCTACTCCGGGTAATCAGCACGGGGTATCTAAAAATAATTACGATATACATTTATAATTATTTTTCTCTTTACTTATTCAACTAAACATAAAAATACATCAGTTTTCATTTATTTAGGCGTAGCAGCGCACGCCGGGCATTAGCTAGTAATATAATTACAGAACTATGTACAGTAATGAATACTTGTGTAAAATTTAATTAACTTAAGTTAACCTCTCACCTTATAGGTACTTTTTACATGTCACACGTCATCCGGGTCATACTGAGGAACGATCTGTCAGGAGAGGAATTTAAACTACGGATCACAGATACACTGTTTCTCCAAATAACATGGAGGGCCACCTCGAATGAGTGATTGGCTCAATCACTACTCCAAGAGAGTCTAACATGAAGACGAAACATACCATTCACACACACACACATACAAACTAAATATGGCGAACATGATGATGATTATGATGGCCAGATGATGAACGGGGAACGTTTGAACCCTAAATTTTCCTTACCCCGAACTCTGGAAAAAAGCTATAGTCAGACCAATCCCTAAAATTAAATTACCTGTAACACCAAACGACTTTAGACCAATCAGCACTCCCAGTCCTATCTAAGGCCTTGGAGCGCATTGTTCATGAACAATTAACTGATTACCTTAACACTCATAACATACTCGACCCATACCAATCAGGTTTTAGGACAGGCCATAGTACGGCAACCGCACTTCTTAAAGTTACCGAAGATACGCGTGAAGCAATGGACAGTGGCCACATGACAATATTTACACTCTTGGACTTCAGCAAAGCTTTCGACACTGTTGACACTGACATATTAATAGCAAAATTACGCGCTCTGAATCTTTCGGACAATGCTGTTAACTGGCTTGGATCCTATCTTCATGGTCGCCAGCAATGTGTATCCAATGCAGAACTTTCCTCATCCTGGCTATCACTGAAGGGTGGCGTCCAACAAGGTTCAGTATTAGGACCACTTCTGTTCTCTATCTATGTTAACGATATATCCACTAGACTTACCTATTGTCGATATCACCTATACGCTGACGATTTGCAAATTTACATTCACTCCCATCCTGACGATGTACATGACACACTAGACAAATTAAATAGTGACCTAGACTCAATTTCCCAATGGTCGAAGAAACATGGACTTAATCTAAATACTGACAAGACACAGTGCATAATTATAGGACATCGGCGAATCCAAAGCATTATAAATTACGAAAATATCCCTACCATTCTCCTAAATGACAAAAATATCCCCTACAGCTCAGTAGTAAAAAATCTGGGTATCTATATGGACCAACACCTAGACTGGAAAATCCAGGTGAATAATACCTGCAAGAAAGTGTTCTCAATTCTTCACTCCCTAAATAGTTTTAAAAACTTCCTTCCTACAAAATTAAAACAAATACTTGTACAGACTCTTATAATGCCACACTTCGACTACTGCGACATATTACTGACTAATCTTACAACTGATCTATCTGACAGACTACAGCGTGCTCATAATGCGTGCATTCGATTTATATTCAATCTCCGTCGTTATGACCACGTGTCTCCTTCATTTCAGGCCTTATCATGGCTACGCCTAAATGACAGAAGAACTTTACATTCACATACCTTACTATTCCAAATTCTGCACACATATTTACCAACTTATTTAACAACACGTTTTCAACATTTATCGGCTCATCACAATTTAGGAACAAGATCACAAGACTCTTCTTTACTTTTGATACCACAACACAGGACCTGTCTGTACTCTGAATCTTACACAATATCTATGGCTAGAGCATGGAACTCACTTCCCAGTCATGTCAGGGACTGTCAATCGCTATCATTATTTAAATCCAAATTAACTGATATCTTAAGTTCGACACAATGAAAACATTAACTACATAACAACTATATAGAGCATTCTATTAATAATCTTGTAGGAAGCTACTTACTTTATTTTATATCATTTTAATTTTATTATATTCTATGTTTTTGTTAGCATTAGCTAGTATTAGATCCATCATCATTGTATTTTGTTTAGTCTGTATTTTAATATCTTAAAATTGTAATATGTACGTAATTTTTGTATAATTTTACTATTCGCTGGTTGAGTGGAAGAGAAGGCCTTATGGCCTTAACTCTGCCAGCTAAAATAAAGCATTATTATTATTATTATTATTATTATTATTATTATTATTATTATTATTATTATTATTATTATTATTATTATTATTATTATTATTATTATTGGCGAGAAAAATACGCGAAGAAGTCGACATGTGTAAAGTAAGAATAAAAAAAAACTCCTGGCGCGACAGGTCTACAAGGCCCTTAGCCTACATCCGGCTGCTGGCCTCACGTCCACATGTGTCAATCACAGAGGTAGAAGATAATCAGCCAGTGTTGGGGTGACATGTGGTCAGCATGTCGAGTCCCCCAGCCGTTATAGCTGGTTTCCTCAACCTGGAGCCGCTACTTAATGTAGCTACCCAAATGCATCACGATGCTGGGTGGGCACCGGTCCCATACTGGCCGAAATACCATGAGAAAATTTCTTCCCCCATGGAGACTTGAACCAGTGCAAATCCCGTAGCTCTGCGCCAAGGCTTCCTGCCTTAACCACTCGGCTACGGCGCGGGACATAAAAAGTAAGAAAAGTAAATAGAATACATTTATTTAGCCTGGTGGAGTTAAGGCCACGTGGCCTTCTCTTCCACTCACCAGGACAAACATATGTTACATACAAATACAAAAAAAAAAAAAAACAATAACAGTACAAACTAAACAGTTAATTAATCTGTCAAACTGAGCAATAATGAAAATAGGGTCTAATAATACAATAAAATAAAATACAATTATAATAATAATGATAGAATGTATACACAAAGGAACAACTGCTCCTTTTATTTATATATATATATATATATATATATATATATATATATATTCGGCAATTTTCCCCCCTTTCTCGTTTTCTTTCGTTTACGCTGTTCTTTCTTTTTGTTTTACCTTTGTTAACCTTTTTATCTTATTCACACATACATACACAAGACAGGACACACATCCAGACCCAAGGTGGAGATTTAAAATTCCCTACCCCGCCAGGAATCGAACCCGGGTCGCCGGAGTGGAAGGTAGAGACTCTACCGACTACGCCAGGGCAACTGACTGGCTTGAATCTACTATACATAAAAAGAAAAGAAAGAAAAAATAAAAGAAAGTAATAAACTGTAATGAATTAATCTATCGCTTATTATAGTACTGGGCATTAGGTAAATATATTAACTAATATTAAAACTATTTTTATTAAATAATGAAAAAACAAATTATTAATTTTTAAAAAGTAATGTTAGTGAGTTTTTTTATAATTTTATTTTCAATTTGTTTATGAAAGATTATAAGCTTTGGCAGCCTCTGACATAGGGTGGAAGGGAATTCCATATTCTAGCAAGAGAAATTATCATAAGTAATGCCACGAGCGATTTCCAAATTATCTATAAATTCACGACTCACGAAGTGAGGAGTGAATTTATCTAGAGAATTTGGAAATCAAGAATGACATTTGTTAGGACTATTTAACGAATAAAATTAAGCTCTTTACTAAATAAATAATAGTTCTAAAAAAATAAAACAACACGCTTTATTAGAAAACCGAACTAAATAAATGAAAAATAATTTTAATTTCTAACATGCTTGGGATAAATAATTTTACCATCAAAAGCGTGGGGTGCTTTTTATCAGTTAATATATTTGATAATAAACATATATTGGTAAAAGTAAAGTCTCAAAGAAGAAAATGTAAAAATCATAAAAAGCACGCTTTTGATGGTAAAATTATTTATCCCAAGCATGTTGGAAATTAAAATTATTTTTTATTTTTTTTTAGTTCGGTTTTCTAATAAAGCGTGTTGTTTTAGTTTTTTTAAAACTATTATTTATTTTTATTTTTTAGTTTTAATATTTTACAGAATAAGATAAAAATGTAAATATCTTTAAATTCGATTCTATTGTAGTATGAGCTGAAAGTAATACTCTTCTAAAAAAAACCTTCCAGCCGGATTTGATGCAGCGACCTATGGATTACAGAAATTATATACCACTAGAGTGTACCGCTCTACCAACTGAGCTCTTACAATACCAGTTTTCATTTTTTTGATTTTCTGATGATTCTGGCCAGGATTCTAGAAACAAAATATGAAATTATTGTATTGTCACGAGTCCTTTACAAGTCGATCTAATGTTTCTAAGTGGGTAAAAATCGTGTTCAAAAATTCCGTTACATAGATACAAAGACACTTTTTTATTTTTTGATGATTCTGGCCAGGATTTTAGAAAACAAATATGAAATTATTATATTGTCACGGGTCCTTTACACGTATACAAAGTTTCAAGTCGATCCAATGTTTCTAAGTGGGTGAAAATCGTGTTCAAAAATTCTGTTACATAGATGCAAAGACACTTTTTTATTTCTGATGATTCTGGCCATGATTTTAGAAACAAAATATGAAATTATTATATTGTCACGGGTCTTTTACACGTATACAAATTGATACAATGTTTCTAAGTGGGTGAAAATCGTGTTCAAAAATTCTGTTACATAGATGCAAAGACACTTTTTTATTTTTTGATGATTCTGGCCAGGATTTTAGAAAACAAATATGAAATTATTATATTGTCACGGGTCCTTTACACGTATACAAAGTTTCAAGTCGATACAATGATTCTAAGTGGGTGAAAATCGTGTTCAAAAATTCTGTTACATAGATGCAAAGACACTTTTATTTCTGATGATTCTGGCCATGATTTTAGAAACAAAATATGAAATTATTATATTGTCACGGGTCTTTTACACGTATACAAATTGATACAATGTTTCTAAGTGGGTGAAAATCTTGTTCAAAAATTCTGTTACATAGATGCAAAGACACTTTTTTATTTCTGATGATTCTGGCCATGATTTTAGAAACAAAATATGAAATTATTATATTGTCACGGGTCTTTTACACGTATACAAATTGATACAATGTATCTAAGTGGGTGAAAATCGTGTTAAAAAATTCTGTTATATAGATGCAAAGACACTTTTTTATTTCTGATGATTCTGGTCATGATTTTAGAAACAAAATATGAAATTATTATATTGTCACGGGTCTTTTACAAGTATACAAAGTTTCAAGTCGATCCAATGATTTTAAGTGGGTGAAAATCGCGTTAAGAGATTCAGTTACATATATACAGGTCAAGCTAATATAAAGCGTGTAAAAATAATTATTTGAATATAGTTACCGGTTTTTTAAAATATTTATATAGTTAATGTAAACGCCGATGTTTGAAAACAAATTTGAAATGTGAGGTTATGCATATTCATTGCAACTCGATCATATTATTTATTGCCAAATAGGATCGCAATATTGTAAGAATGTACTCTAGTGGAGAAATAATGAAACACACCAAACTATTATAATCAACAGTATAGATTAATCATTCATATTTTGAATAAACAACTCAGTAAAATCACTGAATCTATTCATTATTTGCTATATTCAATGTATTTGTTGGAGAAAAATAATGGTCTAACCTGTTCAGAATATTAAAAAAGGAGGAGCTTTCTTTATAACAAAAGCAGGAGCTTATAAAGAGAAATCGATAAAGAGCGAGGTGAAACACGACTGTCATTGGTGTAAAACAGAATTCATTCAAACGTGATTCGTCATTGACTACCATTTGCGACATGAGTTAAATAGTCTTTAAAAATAACTCACAGTTAAACACGAAAAAGAACATGGAAATAAACAAGAAGGCGTAGATAAAATCTTAGAGGCAAGTTTTAATTTTTTTAATCAGTTGATTTGGTGTTTAGTTGATCAAAATATATGATTTTTATCTATTGAATAAAAATATCAAAGTTTTATATTAATTTTATAAATATTCGTGTTATTGAACATTCGTAACAGCTGTTTCGCTGTATCTTCTTCAGATGAATGTCACAAATACATATATATTTTCTTATTTATATGTATACACATTTGTATTGGGACAGGTGAATGGAGAAAATTACATAATAGTGAGCTACATGGTATTATAGGAAGCCAGATATAATAAGAAAAGTTAAGTCTCGTAGACTGCGATGGGCAGATTATGTGGCACGAATGGGGAATGAAAGAGATGCATGGAAGCTTTATATAGAAAAATCAAAGGGAAAACGCCGAGTTGGCAGACGAGGAATGAAGTAGTACGTAAAATAACATTATCCATAATTTGAGGGAATGATTGGAAAACATTAGCTGCTCAGGATAGGGATGTAAGGAGAGCATACGTCCGCGCTGCCATTAACCTACGGGTTCGATAGATCCAGTGAGTTAGTTAGTTAGTTATACACATTTGTATTTGTGGATTCGCCTGAAGAAGATACAGTGTATCAAAACAGCTGTTAGGAATCATGATCATCATCCAGGTATTAAGCCTGTTGGCTCGTTCCGATTTCATGAAAGCTAGAATTGTTAAAATTGTTCAGACCATCTTCTGTGTGGGCGTCCAACATTTCTTCTTCCGTGCGGTTTATAATTTAGCAATAATTTTGGAAATCTTCCTTCTGGCATTCTATCAATATGTTCTTTCCAGTCGTTCCTATATTTAATTATTCCGTCTGTAAGTTTGAAAATATTTAGTTCCTTTCTTACATCTTCATTTCTTTTCTTATCCAGCAGAGTATATCCTGCTATATTTCTTAAAAATCTCATCTCAGCTGCTTCCAAACTTTGTTCTTGTCTTTTAGCGATCGTCCAACATTCTGATCCATACATCAATACAGGAACAGCCATTACTTTATAAAATTTAATTTTTGTTTCTTTTCTTGTGTTTTTAAGGGTTACTGTTAGGAATGTTAAATAATATAAATACCGGTATTTATGAAAATCTTATAAAACGTTGATAGTTATATTTAATATTTACATTTGTTTCTTGTAGCCTTACTGAAGACAGTATTAAATTTTAGTGTCTTCAGATACAAGGATGCTTCTTGTCTGAAATCATCTGATTTTTAGAGATGAATTTTCCACTTAGTAGCGCATTAACAAACTAGGTTATTCTCTTCTCGTATTTGAATCATTAATAACAGCGATTCAGTAAGTTATCTATTCAGATAGCAATTATAGGTCAATCACATAACATTTCGCTATCATGCAATCCAATGGAATGTAATACGTGATAAATGATCCATTCATGAAACTGATACTCGGAGGACAACGTAAGGGATTACGATATATAATGATTAATTATAAAAAATGATATTACACTTTTCAGCTGTTTAGTTGAAAACACTTTCACTGCATATAGCCCAACAGGATGAAACCGCTATTTCATGTGCGTTAGTTAATCCTTTATAAAACGTCAATCAATTGTTAATACTTTGCATCATAATATGCTATGCAAACTGGTGCTCGATAAGAAATTGTAATACAATACTAGAGTTAAGTTATTTGAGATTGAAATGTTGGATCGTAGAATTTATGTTGTATTCTAGTTTCTGTGTGCACGAATTATGGTTCTCGCTGTGTATTCTTTATTAGGCCTATAACAAATTATACTACGTATTTTATATATTTTGTTTATTATTCGCAAAAACTGTGATTTAGTTAAACTGATGGTTACGTAATACAGACTTTATATTTGTAAATTCTAAATAATTTTAATATATATATATGAAAAAGAAAATCCTAGCTTTTAAGGGATCAGATACCGTAAGAGCTAAAATAATTCTGGAGGGGGAACCCATTGAACAAGTGAACCATTTTAAATACCTGGGTTATGAAATCTCCTATTTTAAAAATGAAGATCTATTTAAGAAACTTAATAAATTTAATTATATATGTGGAACAATCAAAAGGATATTTAAAAGCACAAGAAAAGAAACAAAACTAAAATTTTATAAAGTAGTGGCAGTCCCCTTACTATTGTATAGTAGTGAATTTTGGGTTTTAACTAAAAGAGAAGAGAAGATGATAGAAGCAGCTGAAATGAGATTTCTGAGAAGTGTGGCTGGTTGCAAACTTCTAGATAAGAGAAGAAGTGAGTATATTAAGAAAGGAGCTAAATATCTTTAAACTCTTAGATAGAATAAAATAATCTAGAAAAAAATTGGAAAGAACATGTTCAAAGAATGGAAGATGATCGCATTGCCAAAAATTATACTTAAATAGAAACTAAAAGGACGAAGGAATTTTGGTAGACCGAAGAAGAGATGGATCCAACTTTTGAATGAGAATCTATGAGACCGGAACAAGCCACATGGGCTTAATCCGTGATTGTTGATGATGATGATATATATGAAAAGAAAAATGAATGCTTGAGTCGGGATTTGAACCCGAATCTCTAAACTCTGTACGTTTAGTGCTCTAACCAACTGAGCTACTCAAGTATTCCAATTCCAATACAAAGATACATTTTTCTTATATATGTAGTATTTTGAATTCACACAACAGGTAGCTGGAAGTCGTTCCAACTACCATCTAGTGACCAACATAATAGCTAAGCAATTTTTTTAAGAGAATATTTACTTTATAGCAGTAACGCTTATGTATATGAATATATTGTAGATTTTCGCGGATATAAGATTGATTAAGAAAATTTTCTTAGGTTTTCCGCGTCATAGATTCAACGTCAGCATCTGGCCACTGGTTCTGACGTAACGGAATGATCCTACATGTCATTATCAAGGAGTGATAGGTTCGAGTCACTGGTTCATTCCTTGATAATGACATGTGAGATCATGCCCAAACGTCGGAATCAGTGACCAGAGGCCGACCTTGAATCCATGACGCGGTAAACCCAACAAAACTTTCTTAATCATATATATATATATATATATATATATATATATATATATATATAGGCCTATATATCCTTGAATCCATGACGCAGAAAACCCAAGAAAACTCTCTTAAACAATATATATATATATATATATATATATATATATATAGACCACGTCCACCGCTGTGGTCTCAAGGTAGTGTGCTGCCTTGTCACCCAGCGGGTCCGGGTTCGAACCCCGGTCGGGGCAGCTTTTCTGGGTGAGGTTTTTCTCGGAGTTTTTCCTCACCTGTAAGACAAATGTCAGGAAAACTTTAAGGCCCAAACGGTCCCCGAAATCATATGGCCATCATCATAATCATATCATCATCACCCTTCACCAGTGTGGAAAGCAACGGGAAGCTACCACACCTACAATTCCCTAGAAAAGCTGCAAAGCATAGCATGGAAATGCTATGATTGTAGTGAAAGACCTGCCCTGGGGCAGAATTACTATGGATGGATGGAGATATATATATATCAAAACATCAAACCTAAAAGTCTGCCTTTTTTTTGTAAAACAATATGCACTCAAAAAACTATACCCCTTGTAACCAACGCACAATCTTTGAAATAATTTCCTATATTTTTTAGTAAGTAGATTATTTAATGCTTTAAATTGCTCCTATCTCATATAATTTAAATATACCAGCATTCTGAGTACGAATGACTACATACATGGAAACAGATTTTAGTTAAGACCATTTATTCCAAATTTTGTTTTGGTAATATACATTCTAGAGTCGGTCAAGAACACATTCACTCCCGTTTGAATCTCACTCCCCTAGCTTCCCAGTCTCATTGCTTCTACGGAGAAACTTGGCATGGTAGGGGAATGCCAAACGCATGCGCGGGAGTAGAATGCACGCGAGAGCGACCGGGAGTCCTGTTGGATAAGATTTCCCGGGAGTCCTGTTGGATCACATTTCCCGTGAGCAACGAACACACTTCATAAGCAAAGTAATGAATACAATGACTGCAAAAGCTAAATAGACTGTATTAAATGGGGAACAGATGGAATCTAAATTCTTCAAGCCTTACGCTTTTAATGTAAACCCGCATATTACATGTAAAAAATAATTAAATGTATGCTTAGTGCTGAAAATAAAATGTTCTTCTAAAGCACTAAACTTGTGTTTAGAATTTACGTCAATTTATTTTCCATGCGAAATTGTTAAGAAAATATAAATTATGAGGTTTTGTTTCGTCTACCAATTAATATAAATATCGGACAATAGTTGAACACCCTATTGTTTGCAGATGACCAAATAATAATAGCAAATTCCGAAGATAATCTACAGAAAGGTCTGTATGAACTTAACAAAATTACAGAAGAATATGGATTAAAGATATCTACAGAAAAAACAAAAATTATGGCATTTCAAGGTGTAGATCCTGTCAGAAGTAAAATTGTACTGGACAATAAAATTTTGGAGCAGGTGAATAATTTTACATATCTAGGATGCAATATCTCATATGAAGAAGAAAAGGATGTAAATGCAAAAATATCTAAATTTTTAAGAATTTTAGGGTTAATAAATTCTATCTTCAAGCCACAGTTAGTACAAAATCATTCAAGACTGAAAGTGTATAAAACACTGGCTCTTCCAACTCTTTTGTATGGTAGCGAAGTATGGACGTTGAAACAGAAGGATATACAGAGACTTAGATCTGCTGAAATGAGATATCTTCGGAGGACTGCAGGATACACACTACTAGATCACAAAAAAAAATGAAGACATCTTAGAAGAATTACACATGGAATCTTTAGAAAACAAAATTTCTGATTATAAGTCAAGATGGATACAACATGTTCATCGAATGGAAGATCACAGAATACCCAAACTAATGTTAAGATATCAACCTGCAGGAAGAAGAAGACCAGGACGTCCACTCAAAAGACTTCTGGATGGTGTTTCTCTTGAGGCCGAAACAGGTCAACAAATGGCCTAAATTCGTGAATGTACTATGATGATGATGATGATGACAATAGTTGGTTAGTACGGATTAATTTATTATTTATTTACATAAATTGGTTAAAATGGTCAATTGTATTTACGGTAATTGAATTTACCCTGTTTAGAAAAATGTATCAGCGTACTACTTTTCAAGGACAGTGCATAAAATTATATTTAATGTGACTATCCTTTCAAGTTCAGAAAGTATTTAAACTTTGAGAAGTTTATTTCAAACGAAATACTTCTTTTTAATAATACTACTTTATTATTTAATTAAGTACAATATATATATATATATATATATATATATACATAGTCCACCGCTGTGGTCTCGAGGTAGCGTGCTGCCTTGTCACGCAGCGAGCCCGGGTTCGATTCCCGGTCGGGACAGGTTCCTGGGTGAGTTTTTTTCGGAGTTTTTCCTCACCTGTAAGACAAATGTCAGGAAGCGTAGGGCCCAACAGTCCCAGAAAATCATCCGGCCATCATCATTATCCTTAACATTCATTATCGTCACCCTTTACCGGTGTGGAAAACAACGGGAAGCTACCACACCTATAATGCCCTAGTAAAACTGTAAAACTGCAAAGCATAGCATGAAAATGCAGTGAAAGCCCTGACCTCGGGCAAAATTGCTATGGATGGATATATATATATATATATACATACATATATAATTAAAACCTAAAGTTTAGTTTAAGTGTTCAGTGCACCATAAAGTTTCACTATTTAAAATTGTAAAGCTTTTGAAGTTGATATATTTTTTGCCAATTTCATATGGGATAGCCATTTAAATGTTCTTTTATATATATTTATATTTCAGTAATAAGTGCACCGCTGTGGGCTCGAGATAGCATGCTACCTTATCACGTAGCGGGCCCGGGTTCGATCCCCGATCGGGACTGGTTATTCTGGTTGATGTTTTTTTCGGGGTTTTTACTCACCTGTAAGACAAATGTCAGGAACATTTATTGTCAAAACGGTCCCCGAACATCATCTGGCCATCATTTTCATCATCAACATATTCATAAAGTTTAGGATTAAGGCCTTCCTTGGCGCATCATTACCATTAGCATTACCTATCATATATCATTGGGGCAGCGTATCTCCGCCTTCCAGGCGCCCCAACCTAAAAAAATTGGTTACAATAACGCCATGTCAGGAGAGAATAACAACAGAATGTAGAAAAATTACAATATAGCGACATTGAAAAATATTGTCTAGTAATAAAAATAACAATAATAATGAGAACAATAATATTAATAATAATGGTGTTTATTCGTAAAAGAAGGAATTCCTTTGGCTCTTCAGAAACGTACGGCTTCTTATATGTAGTAAAAATGTCTTATGTGGCACGAACATTGCACGACTTCATCCTCCGTTCTCACTGCGAGAATCCCGGGACGTCTCATTCTCGTGCTCTTGTTACCGGTATACAAGACTCTCGTGGCCGGATTCTCTTTCAGCCTCTCTCGATTACGAGAGCGAGCGAGAGTAAAAGTTTGACCGTCTTTAATAAGTTTTATCATAAAATCATCAAATTTTTATTTGGTATTTAATATTAGAGTTAATTGAGATTGTTATATTCTGATGTAATATATGTTTGTCCTGGTGGGTGGAAGAGAAGGCCGCATGGCCTTAACTCCACCAGGCTAAATAAATAAATCTAATTAGTATAGTGTATATCTATATTGTCAAATATTTTTTTTGTAATTGTACTGGTTGAGTGGAAGAGAAGGTCTTATGGCCTTAACTCTGCCAGAACAAATAAAACATTATTATTATTATTATTATTATTATTATTATTATTATTATTATTATTATTATTATTATTATTATTATTATTATTATTATTATATAGGCTATTTAGTTTTATTGATGCGTACTTGCAGACAATTTCTTACTGTTACTCAACAGAGTGTATCTGTTGCCCCATGGTATATTACGATTGTATTCGGATTAAAATTACTGTAGAATTCTTCTTATTCCTTCTCCCACATTTATTTACAGAATTAGGTTTGTTGACGTAATGATTCACTCATTACAAATTAACAACTTCAGTTTTAAGAAATAATGATCTACTACTGAAAGACGATAATGCGGTCCATATTAGAAAAACTAATTTAGGGCTCACGATCTAGGAGTTGATAAATTACGATTTCAAATGAGAAAGGTTAGCTTCCTCTAATATTATCTAAATTTTACATCAGCCCCCTTAAGTTTCTCGTCACGATAATTAAGTTCGTATTGTTGAAGAGTGTAGGTCATGGTTTTGGAGCCATTAGCGGCTGACTAGCACAAAATAGAACTGTCCATTTGATAAATACCACTTTTAAAGATATGAAAATATGTTTATTAGATATGACAGCTTTCAATCAAACTCTGACGGTTTCTAGTTTGCTCTTATTTATTGTTTGAGAGCGTCAATTGAGTTTGTACGCCCCTAAGCCTCAAGCTATGAATTAAAATATTTAAATTATGCCAAGCTTATTGTGAACTTGAGAGCTGATTTCTATGACCTAAAACATTAGAGATAGATAAATGTTTCTTCTTCTTCTTCTTCTTTTTCTTTTCATGTGATAGACCTAGTGGTCTGTTACGTTCTCTATCCAATGTTTGAAGGATCTGCCCAAAGAACTCTTGCCTGGTGGCTGGTAATTAAGATTTGACGTGGTATTCTTGTTCTGCTCATTCTTCTTACGTGATATCTCCAGTTGTTTATATATTTTTGTACATATTCCATGACTGATTCTGTTTGTAATTCTTTGAGAATCTCAGAATTCCTTTTGTGGTCTGTTCTTGAGTAACCTGCAGTTGGTCTCATAAATATCATTTCTGCCGCAGTTAATCTTTGTTCATCTACACTGCGAATTGTCGAGGCCTCACTGCCGTAACATAATATGGGTCAGGCCAGTGTTTTATACCTAAAATTATTATTATTATGTGGCCTAAAATCTGAAAATATAACATCATTTAATCAATTTCATCATACTATTTTCATCATCATCATCGCAGTCCATTCACGAATTTAGATCATTTCTTTACCTGTTTAGGCCTCAATAGAAACATCATCCAAATGTCTTTTGAGTGGACGTCCTGGTCTTCTTTTTCCTGCAGGTCGATAGCTACTAATGTATTATATAATTGTAACATGCATTTGAAAATATTAAAATATTTGGAGAAAAAAACATGTTTCTAAATAAAACCAAATGTTAGGACAATACTTAAAATGTACATCATTTTTAACAAAATTCTTAAAAAAATTATATCGCAAAAAAGACATCAGAACTGAAATATTTTCTTAAAATTATGAAAATTTTACTAATGATTTCGATCTGATATAAAAATCGTAAGGCTATTTCTAAAACCTCTAATTTATAACGAAAATGCCATCATAACCTACCTTTTTTAGAACTGTTGTGAAAATGTACCATCAATTTCAATCTTGCATACGAATTAATGGAGCGGAGCTTTGAGCGTTAGGGGCTTTGAACCATATCGGTGGATGAGCATAGCTTTGCGAGTCCTTGCCTGCGTTACCTATGATAAGTAGAAATTTTGTCAGCAAGGGCCTGCAATAGCAGGGTGGATACTTTCGCGAGGTTTTGCCTGTTAAGGTCTCTTGAATCTTAATGGTCGGAGACCGAACAAAGTCCATCTTCGTTTGGGGGGTCAGCTTGCCTGATTCTCCAAGCTCTTATTTATTAATTTCAGCAATATTTTTTCCAAGTTAGGAACCTATCCCTGGTAGTATTCGTGCCATCTCTTGGTCTCGTTAATCTACGGAAGTATGGATAATTGTACAATAGGGTGGGTCGAAAAATTCATTTTTTTATTTCGAAGTTGTAATAGCGCGGAAACGTTGCAAATTATATAGACAGAAGAAAATAAAAAATATCAAAATCAGTTCGCATCTTTCGGTCGCGCAAAGGCTCTAAAGTTTGACAAAATATGAAAAAAACTTCATTTTTGAGATTATTTCTTTAATTTTTTAATTAGATGTTTTCGTAATGTAATAGTTTGTAACGTCTTCAAATAGAGCCTAAAACATTGTGTTTTAATTTGGTTTATATCAGTTGATATCTTCCGATCGCGCATAAGCTCCAAAATTTTCCAGAATAATGAACAAGTTACATTTTTACACATTTTTGGTATTTGATAAATAACTTCCAGAGTATTGATTGTCAGATCCCACAGATAGACATAAACGTGCTTAGAAAGACCTACTTGATATTAAAAAAAAATAAAGAAATAATTGCAAAAATGAAGTTTTTTTTTTTATATTTTGCCAAACTTCAGAGCTTTGCGCGACCGGAAGATGTCAACCGATTTTGATAATTTTGTTCTTTTTTAGCTATATAACTCGCTACTTTTCTGCGCTATTACAACATCGAAATAAAAAAATGAGTTTTTTCGGCCCACCCTATTGTATAACCATAGTGTCAGTTACTCTCCACTCCCTCTAGTTGCCCTTGGGCAGCAGAGGTGTCTAACGCCTCGCACAAAAGTTGTAATAGGTCGCTTTTCTGGCTGATCTGGAATAGCCAAACGCCTCGTCATCTAATCAGTGACGCGCATGAATGGATTAACGAGATTCCCTCTGTCCCTATCGACTATCTAACGAACCAGCGAGCTAGGGGCCGATTCTCAACAGATCGCAGCGTGGCAACTGCTATACTTACTTACTCACTCACTGGCACTGTCGAACCCGTTATGGCCGCACGGACATAAGCTCTCCATTCAATCCTACCCTGAGCTAAGGCTTTCCAATCATTCCCTGTATAATCTACTTCCCTGAAATCATAGTTAATGTTATTCTCCCACCTCATTCTTGGTCTACCAACTGGGTGTTTTCCCTCTGGCTTTCCTACAAGAAGCTTCCATGCAAATCTTTCATTCCCCATACGTGCAACATGTCCTGCCCATCGCAGTCTACGAGATTTAACTGTTCTTTTTATATCTGGATTCTTATAAAGACCATGTAGTTCATTATTATGTAGTCTTCTCCATTCACCTGTCTGTTCATCTCCCTTTGGTCAAAAAATTGTCCTAAGTACTTTATTCTCAAATACTTGTAATCTCCTCTCCTCCCTTAAAGTAAGACTCCGGCCACTCCTATACCGAGTACAACATCCCGCCCGTACCTAAGTGATAGTTGGAACATAGCAGTAAGACAAAAATGCAGAAATATTTCAAATAAATCATGGTTAGAGGAATTTCCTTCACCAAGTTATAAGAATAACCTGAACTCAAAATAATGCGTAGTCTAAGAGAATATTACGTTAGTAAATATTTATCTTGATAAGAGATTTTAAGATAGTATTAGTAAATATATAATTGAAGGCGTAAAATTCGAGACGTATTATCAAGGTTACATATGAAACTATTAGCCAACATGTGGAAGCGATTGATAGACAAATTGTCCGTGACAGGATAATATATAGCTAGGATCAGCTGGCTTGCCTTAACCCGTATCATCATTAGCGATCAACTTGCTTAAGGTAACTCTTCAAACAATCTTCCATGCATACAGTGGCGTAATCCCACACGTACGCTACAAGCCTCTTTCAAAATCTTCTAGTAACTGCATGTTACCCTGATACATTTCAACATCAATTCTGCCAATTATGTGACTTCAACAAATTAGATCCCTGCCCACAGCTGTGTTCCAGTGGCAACGTCATTGCCTCAGACGCAGATAGTTCTGGTTCGATCCCTAATCGAGAAACATTTACTGAGTGCGTTTTTTTTGTGAGTTTCCCTCACCTGTAAGGCAAATGTTGGTATAGTTGAGTCCCCGAGCACCATATGGCCGTCATAATGATCCATATCTTATTCACCTTTTTAGTATGAATGAATGGTAGCATGTTTTAAATGTTCCTGTTGTACCGGAGGTGGCAATGGTATTGATCTGATTACTCATCCGGGGAAGACCTCCTTGTCAGGATGTGTGTGATTAAGGGCCACATGCAAATACATTAGTCTCTACTCAAATTACTTCCAATCACTGGTGAGCTGACTCACCGTGAGCAATTGCTGAGATCGAATTAATGGCCGACTTACCGGTCATGCATGAAAGTCGATGTTTTCGTAATATTGGCAACGAATTACCCAGAATTCTCAGCGATAAAACCACTTCCGTTATTTTCGTCTGCTATAGAGGAACGCATTTACACTTGCGTCCCGCAAATAATACCGTATACAACGACGTCTGCGTCGCGCAATATTACGCCGATTCTCCTGTTCTTCCAGTTGAATTCTTTGGTAGACTATCAAATTCCTCTTCTCCGCGTATACCGAAAACACGATCGAAGTCTTCAAGGTCCGACATCTTGGATAAAGCGGCAAAGTTTCAAACTACATCGGTTACCATCGGTTCCCTTCGGGATTCTCACGATAAGTTTCTATCTTGAGCTATGATCTTAAGTTACCTCGTCAGGTAGCTTACAATTATTATCGCCTGAATAGATTTCTGAGTAAGCAAAATGTATTGGGATAAAATTTTCTCAGCAGATAACGCCTTTTACGGTCTAATGCGTTTATAAATTCGACCCTGAGTGTTGAATGCAGGCTTTCACGGCCGGTTGAGGGAGAAACGTCAGGTATGAACACCAGTATTAAATTGACCACGGCCACATAGCCCGGAATCATTTAACATTATGTGTGATTAAGGGTTTAAAATCCGCTACCGATGTTTTCCTTGTAAGGTCAGGATGGTGTAGGAAATATAAAGGTTTCTACAAAAGGAGAAGTGAAACAGAGATAAAGAAAGAAAGGAAACAAATTAAATTAATTGTACGAAATCTCATGGAAAAACAATGTCGACTGAATTTATCTATCAATGTTTAACAGAAGATACTACTGCGAGACAAGCGGTAGCGTGACGCAATTCCTCGAGCCTTAGTTTGAATTTTCTTCACCAGATTACGCTAATTCTCAGTTTAACTACACGTACAAGGCTGAGAGGAACCGTTCCTAACCATATATCAAAGACACATCTATAGTATATCCGAGAATTTAACCCAGGACCTCTGAAATTATAGTCAGACATGCTGTTACTCCACAGAGACGAGCAAACGTTAAGGGAAAGAAAAACCCGAAATCACGTTATCCCTAGGCCATTTTTTTTAGAGTAACATCATGTTTCCTAATGATATTTTTGGCATTTTATCCTTGTATTATGCACGTGACTATTTGTTTATGTACAGTCCTTTCCATGAATTTTGAAGTAAGTTTATATATATATTTTTTTTTTTAATATTTTAAAATACATATTTATATAGAGTAAAAATGCCTATATCGTGATAATCCTAATTCCTTGATAAAATTCCAATTCATTGTCACGAAAAAATAGTTCCTGGAATAGTCTAGACATTGCATAAGCTTTCTTCTTTCCATTTTCGTTTGATATAATTTACCCAGTTTTTTTATATTTTTTTTTTTAGCTTCCAGTATCTATTATCAACATTAATAAACGGCGAATTTTATCTTTAATTTATAAACACTTGTTTTAATATCATGGAATTAGAAACTCACTCACGGCGTTAGGTACTACTACCACGGATGTAGCGGCCATATTACATATTTAGGAACATTTGTGTTGGAGAAAGAAAGAGGCATTTGGGGACAACTGTACATCCGTTTGGAGTGAATTCGATAAATAATCTCGTGGAAGTTTCATACTTAGTTACTGTATTCATATTTTTCTCACCATTATATAAAATATACATTTACACAAAAATGTAAAAAAGCTATCATGGAATTAGGAACCTTCCCCAATATAATTTTCTTTGTGTGTATTTGTTTTATGTGTCAAATAAAATAAAAATACAATACTAATTAAGTTCATTATAAGATAAAAAGGCAAAAAAAAAAAACACGGAGAAGTAGTGTAAAACGATATAATAATGTTTTTGAATTAAAAATATAAATAAAATATTCGATTAAGAATACCAATTATGGATAATAACCCTAAGTTAATTGTATTTAATCATCACGAACAAATTCGTTGTAGGCCATGTGGCCTGTGAAGATAAACCTAACGAATTTGGACTTGGTATTTCCATCGATGTTTTGGTCTTCCTTGTCAGTATGTCCAGTTGGAGTATATTGGAATGACAATTTTGGAAGTGCATTTCTTTCCATTCTTGTTGGTATCTTTCTACAGTGAGATCAGAATAGTAGTGGACGGCAGACGCGGGGTTTGTGCTGTGTGATAACGAAGGCTTACACGTGCAGACACAGGACTTGAAATGTGCGCTGGCTCAGCAGCATACAAGCACATCCCACGCATTCACAGTCAAATAGTGTACCTCGAGTAGATAAGGTGCTTATCGCTTTACCTTGCGAACTGAATGACACGTGTATAATGTAAACTGAATGACATGTGTATAAGTTATTTTAATTTTAAAATTTGTATCTTATAAAACATAAGTGTAAAGTGAATCACGTGTGTATGAGTGTAAACTGTATAATCACTAATAATTTCTCTACTGGACAACGTGTATTTATTTATGAACAATATTTATTAACTCAGTCTGCCAGCCAAGTAGATGTTTTGAAACACGATTCGCGGGTGTAAAAATTCCTTCACGTTCAACAGTCCATAATATATACAACAAATTTTATAAAGAAGTGTCAAAAATGTATGGACAACGAAGGTGAACAGTTCCAACACCTGCTTCAATAAAGTTGGCAAGTACGACAATTTGTAAATGTGAAAATGTGCGTGGTTGTATCGCCGCGATCCTACGCTGTCCGTTCCCCGCCGCGAGTGCGTCAGCAGTGTGTATTGAAATTCCCGCGTCTGCCTTCCACTACTAAACTGATCCCACTGTATATCTTCATTTAAACTAGGTACTCCAAGTTTTTCTTTGATAATAGTGTTCCTTTGGTGAACCAGTCTATTAACTCCTAACAGTGATCCTAAGAGGCGTATTGGCTAAATACGCCTCTTACGGTCACTGCTAGGATTTAACAGACTGGGTCACCAAAGGAACACTATTAACCCTAAGTAATGCCACGAGTGATTTCCAATTTATCTAGATGATTTAGACATCAAGAGTGGTATTTGTTAGGACTATTTAACAAATAAAATTAAGCTGTTAACTTACAAATCATTTTTTAATATTTGTTATTTTAAAATATTTATATATTTAATGTAAACGGCGATGTTTGAAAACAAATTAGAAATGTTCGGTTGTTTCATTTGTTCATGCACTGCAACTAGATCATATTATTTATTGAAAAATAAGATCGCAAATATTGTAAAAATGTATCCTAGTGGAGAAAAAATAAAACATATTAAACTCTATATTATAACCAACATTATAGGTTATAAATTCATTTTTTCGGAAACAATTCAGTAAAATCAGTATTTAAAAACATAATTATTGAACACACAATTATCAAATGTGTAGTTCGAAAGATTTTTTTTTCATTATTTGCTATATTCAAAGTATTTGTTGGAAAATCAGTCACTGCAAAATAATGGTCTGACCTGTTCAGATTATTAAAAGGAGGAGCTTTCTTTAATATGACTATTTAACTCATGCCCCAAATGGGAGTCAATTGCCAATCACATTTCAATGATTTTTATTTACAACCAATCACAGTAGTGTTTCGCCTAGAATTTACCAACTAAAGCTTATCATAATAAAGAAAGCATCTCATTTTTAACATTCTGAATAGGTCATAGCATTATTTTGCAGTGACTGACTCTCCAAGAAATACGGCTACCAGATTGTATATATAGTACATGAATGTCAATAGATAGCGCATGCGAGAGATAAAATAAAAACACTTTCTTAAACGAATTATTTTCCAGGAAATGACTTTGCAGAAAAATATAATTGACATATTTACATCATAGGACATCAGAAATTAATTAATACCTATAACGTTGGTTATAAATTTCTCCACTAGGGTGCATTCTTACAACATTGCGATCCTTTGGCAATAAATAATATTATGATCTGGTTGCAGTGGTGAACAAAAGAAGCAAATGAACCGTAGATATTGTTTCTCATTTGTTTTCAAACATCGCCGTTTACATTAAATATATAAATATTTTGAAATAACTATATTTTATAATGATTTGTGAGTAAACAGCTTAATTTTATTCATTAAATAGTCCTAACAATTGCCACTCTTAATTTCCAAATTCTCTAGATAAATTCGAAATCACTCGTGGCATTACTTATGATAAACAGAAATCAATACTTATCGAGTGAAACACGAATGTGATTCGTTGTAAAACAAAGTTCATTGTAACGTGATTGGTCATTGACTACCATTTGGGGCATGGGTTAAATAGTCAAAGAAAATCTTCGACTACCAAGTTGAAATGAAGACAGGCCTATAGAATGATGCCAACAAGAATGTAAATAGGCTATCATGTGAGTAGAATAGGATCAATTGTATTAAATAGGTAAAAAAAAAGATTAGTCCTTCACATTTTTATCTCCTCTTAAAATCATGCACAACTCGCTTGTTTCACAATAATTTAAAATTTCATGCATCATGTTGTTGATGAAAATTTCTGTTGATATACTATTTTGCCAAATTTTATAGAAAATTATATCTTTCGTAGTTTTGTATACAGTAAATATTTTCAGTCATTAATATCTGTCAGTTTCAACACATAAAGTACATCAAGTATGCCTAATTGGTAAAATTACGATGATTATATGAATAAGGTCTTGGAATGCTGTGACATCATGACCTGTGTTGATTTATTTTGGTCAAAGTTTTTTAAGCTTTATTTCAAAACTAAGAAGAATGTCAAGAAAAATTGATATAAGATATATACAGGACATTAATTAGAAGAAATATACTACTGTGGTCTCGAGTTAACATTGTCGTCACAGAAGCAGCGGGCTCGGGTTCGATATTCCATATATTTAGGTCCAAGTTGTTTCTGAACACCATCTGGCCAACATAATCATCTATATGATATTCGTTTTGTTCGGTATGAATTTACGACTGAATGGCCTGTCTTGCCTAAAAAATATCCGTGTCGTCTTGGAGGTGGTCCTGGCATTGATCTGATTATTCAATCTGGAAGGACTATTTTCTTTTTTCTGGTCAAAAATAATGTATGTGATTCGGAGTTAGAAATATTTTCCTGATAGGTCATGCCACTGTAAGGCCCGGAAGGCGTGGGGCATATCAAAATACCAACGAAGGGAGAGGTTAAATTAAGGAAAAATATAAAGAATCAGAAGAAAAAATTAAACACTGGATCATGGGAAATGAATATATTTACCGGTTTACTGATTAAATGAACATCCTTTAAAGAATATGAAATATATCCTGCAATATTATCATATTATTTTATTATGATTGTGACAATAAAAACTCAAGATACAAATATTTTAAAATTAATTAATTTAATGTAGTTCTTTAAGAAGTTAATTTTCTTACTATAAAATTATTAAGAGGATAAAATATTTGAAGAGTGAAAATGTGTTAATAAATTTAGTCCTTCCGTACATAATATAACTAATTAATTGGCAAAATCGAACCCATAGGTTCATAGCCGCGCGGACATAAGCATTCCATAATCCCTATCCTCAATTAAAGTTTTTAATCCATCCCTGTATAATCTACTTATCTCAAATCATGGTTGTTATTTCTCCCATTTAATTCTTTGGCCTACCTACTGGACGCGTTTCCATACCCCTCTTTCATTCAATTTCGTGCCACATGTCCTGAACAACACACTCTACGAGACTTAACTGTACTTATTATATCTGGTTTCTTATAAAGATCATTTAGTTCACTGTTATGTAGTCTTCTCCTTTCGTCTACGAATTCATCTCTCATGATCCAGAAATTTTCCTCCGATCCGATTGAGGGTCTTTCCACTTTTCAGCGGTTGCCCTTTTACCAGCCGGCTGCTGGCCTTTCACATCCACATGTGTCAATCACAGAGGTAGATGATCAATAGCCAGTGTAGGGGTGTCATGTGGTTAGCATGTCGAGTCCCCCAGCCGTTATAGCTGGTTCCTCAACCTGGAGGCGCTACTTATTGTAGCTACCCAATTGCCTCACGATGCTGTGTGGGCACCGGTCTCATACTGGCCTAAATACCATGAGAAAATTTCTTCCCTCATGGAGACTCGAACCAGCGCAAGTCCCGTAGCTCTGCGCCAAGGCTTCCTACCTTAACCGCTCGGCTACGAGCTAAGAACTTTATTCTCAAATACTTGTATTTTTCCCCCTTAAAGTAAGAGCCCATATGTCGATTCATATAATATAATTGGGAGAATAATAGTTTTATGATTTCCAGTTTAATGTTTTTTTTTGAGAGAGTTGGGACGTCAAGAGTCCCTGTAATGCGTGAATTCATGCATTTCCAGAATTGAGACTATGTTTAATTTCTTTGTGCATCTCATTCCTTTTTTTAATTGATGTTCCTAGTTATTTGAATTCAGCCACTTCTTCAAAACTTCCCTCATTTGTCATTAAATGTCCAATTCAATTATATAATATATTTCTGTGTGTGACTATATTTAATTTTATTGATGTTTACTTCCAGTCCCAATTTCTTAGTGGTACTCAATAGAATTTGCGTGTTGGCCTTTAGTATCTCCTCGCCAACACCTAATAATACTACATCATCAGCATAAACTAACAGCTTATTAATACCTTCTTCATCCTCTAATGATTTAATGACATGCTCTAGTACGAAAATGATTAGTAGTTAGTAGAAGAGATAATGCAACTCCTTGCTTTAACCACTGTGAATTTCAAAAGTATCTGAAAACTGTTCGCCTACATGCACTCTACTCTTTGTGCCATTTAGACCCATTCGAATAATTCTAACTAACGTTTTTAGGATTCCGAACTCTGCAGGATACTATATATATATATATATATATATATATATATACTATATATCTTCTGCCACTCTTCTATATATGAGACCCTTAGAAGCCTATGCGTATAGGTAACAAAGTTAAGTTTTGAGTAAATGATGTCCAACGTTGAGCCACTCTTATGTTCTTGTCTTAATACATTTCTTTTCAGCTACAATATTTCAGCACCAGGCAGATTTTTATTTGTAGTCATTGGCCACTTACATGTATCTGCTTTAACTACTAAAGTCTACACTTAACTCCAAAATTAGCAATTTGTCACCTGTAACCCTTGGCTTCTAAGGAATTAAATAATGTAATCTTTTTTATAACACCTTGCACGGATATTTAACATATTAAAATTAGAACATTTGAATTTGATTATCTTAGAAGCCTTCAACAAACAAGACAAGATAAAATAAGAAATGAATTCCTTTGGAGAGAAATGAATGTCACCACATCTGTTGTTAAGAAGATTGAAAATAAAACTCTTAAATGGTATGGCCTTGTACAGAGAATGGAAGATTAAAGATGACCAAAAATATATACCAATGGTCATTCCCTGGAAGAAATAAACGTGGCAAACCTAGATGGAAATGAAAAACTTATGTCAGAACTATAATGGATGATAGGAATTTGGAAGATGGAGATTGGGATGATAGAAATAAATGGAAACTGAAGACAGCAAACTTATAAATGGGAGAATGCCGAAGAAGGAGAAGAAAATTTTTATGATTGAAATTTTATGTTTAGGAATTTTTGTCTGGACATATTTTTGGCTCTAACGACCTGAAATGCAATAGACAACTCACGTTCAGGTACTTGGATTACAAATAATAAAATATATTTTCGACTCACAATTTTTTATTGCTTGGATAATGCGTGTACAAAGGCTGAGAGTAAATATCTATAATAGTATTTCCGTGATGCTGGTATGATTGAAATACCTGAGATGGGTCATGCACGCATCATGCACCTTAATTGCCGAGCGTGGGAGTAGATTAGTTACGCATGCGCGTGAGACATGGACCACTCTTTGTATGAAAAATGAATGGTAGAAAAGTAACCTCTATATTAAGGATCTCTTCATGTTAACAATTTCTGTTTCATTTCTCACTCGTATTTTAGAAGTTGTAATATTGAAAGTGTTACAACACTTCAGTATACAAGTATGTTATTTTCTTCTAGTAATAATAATTTAAATTCTCGTGTAGTCCAACTTCTAAATGCGAAACACGTCTACTGTGTAGCAACTTGATTAAGATAATATGCTATCGATATTTCAAGTATGTTAATTATTACAAACTTACAACTAACTAAGAAATGTATAAGCCTATTTTTATCTGTATAAAAATTACCTTCATTTTGTAATAAACATATGTCAGTAAGAAATGTAAAATGTAAATTAATAAAATAAGAAAAAAAAATCATTTCAGAATACTTAAGAATATAAGAAAAATAAATATTTTGTAAGAAGGACCAAAGGATGCACAAAATTGGACCAGATAAAAAATGAAGAAATAAGCGAATTAAAAATATATTAAATAAAGAAAATATATAAAACTATTATTCTACCAGTTATGTTATATGGGTGCGAAACATGGACTCTTACTTTAAGGGAGGAAAGGAGATTACGAGTATTTGAGAATAAAGTACTTAGGAAACTTTTTGGACCAAAGAGAGATGAACAGACAGGTGAATGGAGAAGACTACATAACAACGAACTACATGGTCTTTATAGGAAGCCAGATATAATAAGAACAGTTAAGTCTTGTAGACTGCGATGGGCAGGACATGTTGCACGTATGGGGAATGGAAGACTTGCATGGAAGCTTCATGTAGGAAAGCCAGAGGGAAAACGCTCAGTTGGTAGACCAAGAATGAGGTGGGAGAATAGCATTAACTATGATTTGGGGGAGGTAGACTTTACGGGGAATGATTGCAAAGCATTAGCTCAGGATAGGGATGTATGGAGAGCATATGTCCGCGCGGCCATGAACCTACGGGTTCGATAGTGCCAGTGAGTAAGTAAGTAAATGACAAAATACTGGTACTGTACATCAACTATACATAGACTTCATTATACGAATGTGTCTAAATGGCACAAAGAGTAGGGTGCGTGTAGGCGAACTGTTTTCAGATGCTTTTGAAATCCAGAAGTGGTTGAAGCAAGGAGATGCACTATCTCCTCTACTACTTTTGTACTAGAACATGCCATCAAATCTTTAGAAAATGAAGAAGGCCTAAAACTCAATGGTATTAATAAGCTGTTAGTTTATGCTGATGATGTAGTATTATTGGCCGATAGCGAGGAGATACTAAAGGACAACACACACACACTATTGAGTAACACTAAGAAATTAGGACTGGAAGTAAATATCAATAAAACTAAATATATGGTCACGCATAGAAATACATTATATAATGGAAATGGACAGCTAATGACAAATGAGGGAAATTTTGAGGAAATGGCTGAATTCAAATACTTAGGAACAATAATCACAAACAGGAATGAGATGAACAAGGAAATTAAACATAGGCTCAATTTTGGAAATGCGTGCTATTATGCATTACAGAAACTTTTGACTTCCCAACTCGTTTCAAAAAACGTTAAACTGGAAATATATAAAACTAATATTCGACCAGTTATATTATATGGATGCGAAACATGGACTCTTACTTTAAGGGAGGAAAGGAGATTACGAGTATTTGAGAATAAAGTTCTTAGGAGAATTTTTGGACCAAAGAGAGATGAACAGACAGGTGAATGGAGAAGACTGCTTAACAATGAATTGCATGGTCTTTATAGGAAGCCAGATATAACGAAAACAGTTAAGTCTCATAGACTGTAATGGGCAGGACATGTGGCACGAATGGGGAATGAAAGACGTGCATGGAGTCTTCTTGTAGGAAAACCTGAGGGAAAACGCCCAGTTGGTAGACCAAGAATGAGATGAGAGAATAACTAACTATGATTTGAGGAAAGTAGATTATACAGGGGATGATTGGAAAAAATTCTCAGGATAGGGATGTATAGAGAGCTTATGTCCGCGCGGCCATGAACCTACGGGTTCGATAGCGCCAGTGAGTTAGTTAGTTACTTTAGTTAGTTTAAATGACTATTTTCGAATTCATTTATCGTATTTTCTTCTCATATGTCAGACCTACAGAGAACCACTGTAAATAGTATGTTTTGTTAATTTTATCTCTGGATTCTAAGATAGAAATCTACAATAATAATAATAATAATAACAATATCAATATAAATATAATATTAATAATAATAGCAATATAATATTAATAATGATATTATCATTAACTAACTAACTCACTGGCACTATCGAAGCCGTAAGTGCGTGGACGCGCGGACATAAGCTCTCCATACATCTTTATACAGAGCTAATATTTTCCAATCACTCCCTGTATAATCTACTTCCCTCAAATCATGGTAAATGTTATACTCCTACCTCATTCTTGGTCTACCAACTGGGCGTTTTCCCTCTGGTTTTCCTACAAGAAGTCTCCATGCCCGTCTTTCATTCCCCATTCGTGCCACATGTCCTGCTCATCGCAGTCTACGATACTTAACTGTTCTTATCGTATCTGGTTTCCTATAAAGATCTTGTAGCTCTCTGTTTTATGGTCATCTCCATCCATCTGACTGTTCATCTCTCTTTGGACCAAGAATTATCCTAAGAACTTTATTCTCAAATACTCGTATCTCCTTTCCTCTCTTAAAGTAAGAGTTCACATTTCGCATCCATATAACATAACTGGGAGAATAACGGTTTTATATATTTTCAATTTAACGTTTTTTGAAAGAAGTTGGGACTACAAGAGCCCCTGTAATGCATACTAGCATGCATTTCCAGAACCGAGCCAATGTTTAAATTCTTTGTGCGCCTCATTCCTATTTGCAATTATTGTTCCTAGACGTTTGAATTCGGCCACTTCTTCAGAATTTTCTTCTTTTGCCATTAGCTGTCCGTTTTCATTAAGCCTATATAATGTATTTCAATGTGTGAACATATATTTAGTTTTATTGATAATAATGTTACTTAATAAGTAACTGGGATAAAATAATAATAATAATAATAATAATAATAATAATAATAATAATAATAATCAATAATAACAATAATAACAATAATAATAATAATAATTATTATTATTATTATTACTATTACTATTGTTATTACTATCATTATCATTATCGTTATTATTATTATTACTATTATTATTATTACTATTATTATTATAACTCTTATTATTATTACTATTATTATTATTATTGGGGGCACGCCGTAGCGTAGTGGTTAAGGCACTGAGCTACAAGCCGGAGGGTCGAGGGTTCAAGTCCCGTTGGGGTCAGGATTTTTAAACTGACCCAAACCCTCTGGCGGCACTATGGCCCTGGGGTCGACTCAGCCTCTAACGGAAATGAGTACCAGACGCTTGTTCTGGGGGTAAAGACGGCCATCACGCAGGGCTGACAATCCGGCTGACATAAAGTGCCGATTGTATAGAAAAAGTGGGAGTCCTAACCTCCTACTACCCCAAGGGGATCACTTTACTTTACTTATTACTATTATTACTATTACTATTATTACTATTACTATTATTACTATTATTATTATTACTATTATTATTATTATTATTATTATTACTATTATTATTATTATTATTATTATTATTATTATTATTACTATTACTATTATTATTATATCACTATTATTATTATTACTATTATTATTATTACTATTATTATTACTATTATTATTATTATTACTATTATTATTATTATCACTATTATTATTATCACTATTATTATTATCACTATTATTATTATCACTATAATTATTACACTATTATTATTATCACTATAATTATTATCACTATAATTATTATCACTATTATTATTATTACTATTATTATTACTATTATTATTATTATTACTATTATTATTATTATTACTATTATTATTATTATTACTATTATATTATTATTACTATTATTATTATCACTATTATTATCACTATTATTATTATTATCACTATTATTATTATCACTATATTATTATCACTATTATTATTATACTATTATTATTATCACTATTATTATTACATTATTATTATTATTACTATTATTATTATTATTACTATTATTATTATTACTATTATTATTATTACTATTATTATTATCACTATATTATTATCACTATTATTATTACTATATTATTATTACTATTATTATTACTATTATTATTATTACTATTATTATTATTATTACTATTATTATTATTATCATTACTATTATTATTATTATTACTATTATTATTATCACTATTATTATTATCACTATTATTTTATCACTATTAATTATTATCACTATATTATTATCATTATTATTATTACTATTAATTATTATTATTATTACTATTAATTATTATTATTACCATTATTATTATCACTATTATTATTATCACTATTATTATTATTTATTACTATTATTATTATTTATTACTATTATTATTATCACTATTATTAATTATCACTATAATTATTATCACTATTATTATTATTACTATTATTAATTATTACTATTATTATTATTACTATTATTATCATTATTACTATTATTATTATTATTACTATTATTATTATTATTACTATCATTATTATTATTATTATGATTATTACTATTATTATTATTATTATTACTATTATTATTATCAACTATTATTATTATCACTATTATTTATTATCACTATTATTATTATCACCTATTATTATTATCACTATTATTATTATCACTATTATTATTATCACTATTATTATTATCACTATAAATTATTATCACTATTATTATTATTATTACTATTATTATTATTATTACTATTATTATTATTATTACTATTATTATTAAACACTATTATTATTATCACTATTATTATTATCACTATTATTAATTTTACTATTATTATTATCACTATTATTATTATCACTATTATTATTATCACTATTATTATTATTACTTAATTATTATTATTATTACTATTATTATTATTATTACTATTATTATTAACTATTATTATTATTATTACTATTATATATTATTACTATTATTATTA
>JASPKZ010007976.1:0-163037 GCA_030220185.1 Diploptera punctata | reverse complement strand
TCTCTCTCTCCTCTCTCTCTCTGCGCCTCTCTTTCTCGCGCCTCTCGCTCTCTGCCGCGCCTCTCTCTCTCTGCGCCTCTTCCTCTTCGGCGCTCTCTCTCTCTGCGCCTCTCTCTCTCTGCGCCTCTCTCTCTCTCTCTGCGCCTCTCTCTCTCTCTCTGCGCCTCTCTCTCTCTGCGCCTCTCTCTCTCTCTCTCTCTCTCTCTCTCTTCTCTCTCTCTCTCTCTCTCTCTCTCTGCGCCTCTCTCTCTCTGCCGCCTCTCTCTCTCTCTCTCTCTCTCTCTCTCTCTCTCTCTCGCCGCCCTCTCTCTCTCTGCGCCTCTCTCTCTCTCTCTCTCTCTCTCTCTGCGTCTCTCTCTCTCTCTCTCTCTCTCTCTCTCTGCGTCTCTCTCTCTCTCTCTCTGCGTCTCTCTCTCTCTCTCTGCGCCTCTCTCTCTCTCTCTCTGCCCCTCTCTCTCTCTCTCTGCGCCTCTCTGTCTCTCTCTCTCTCTCTGCGCCTCTCTCTCTCTCTCTCTCTCTCTCTCTCTGCGCCTCTCTCTCTCTCTCTCTTCTCTCTCTCTGCGCCTCTCTCTCTCTCTCTCTCTGCGCCTCTCTCTCTCTCTCTGCGCCTCTCTCTCTCTGCGCCTCTCTCTCTCTCTCTCTGCGCCTCTCTCTCTGCGCCTCTCTCTCTCTCTCTCTGCGCCTCTCTCTCTCTCTCTCTCTCTCTCTCTCTCTCTCTCTCTCTCTCTCTCTCTCTCTCTCTCTCTGCGCCTCTCTCTCTTTTTTTCCAACACTTTACTCTTAAATACTCTTGAATACTTGTAATCGCTTCTCCTCTCTTAAAGTAACAGACCTATAAGTGTTATTCCTACGAATATTAATTCCTGTTCATGATGAAGAAATAATTTCAATTATTTGCATTGTAGAATGATGTTAGTATAACCCAAAGGGTTCGAATTTGCACCCACTTGGGCGACGCGTGTAGAAATATCGGTCTCGAGATAACGTGAGAAGAAGAATAATCTTCCAGTTTGATCTATCAGTATGTAGCAATTAGTATCACAGAGTCAAATATCTGGATAGCAGGTATAGCAACAATTAAGAAACAATTAGCACTTGTGTCGGATAATAATATTACTTATTAATCGTAGAACCAACAAAAATTTACACTGATGCACTGCTAGTTATTAACTGGATAGATGTTCGATTTTCTTAATGAGTGCTAGAAATGTTATATACTAAACGCGTTATTTTAATTCACTAACTTTTATTGAAATATTAGGTATTTATTAAAAGTTTTTAAGTACACATTGATTAAATCGGTCGTTAGATTTGAAGTTAATTTTTTAATTTATATCTAATTTTATCTATGTCTGTAATTTGTTTTACTTTAAATATTTTACGTTGTCACACGCATCATACGAGTTAGTCATTTTTTACTTTCGTATGTATATTGGCCTGCGGTTTCTGTTTTGAAATATTTTTGTGCCACCAAACAGAATTTATAACATTTCTTTCTTTCATAATAATATTGATAACAATAATAATAATAATAATAATAATAATAATAATAATAATAATAATAATTGAAATAATAGTAGAATAATAATATTAATAATAATAGTAATAGTGATAATAATAATAATAATAATAATAATAATAATAACTAACACACTGGCTCTATCGAAACCGTAGGTTCATGGCCTCGCGGACATAAGCTCACCAAACGTCCCTACCCTGAGCTAATGTTTTCCAATCATCGCCTGTATAATCTACTTCCCTCAAATCATGGTTAATGTTATTCTCCGACCTCGTTCTTGGTGTACCAACTGGGCGTTTTACCTCTGGTTTTCGTACAAAAAGCTTCCATGCACCACTTTTATTCCCCATTCGTGCTACATGCCCTGCCCATCACAGTCTACGAGACTTAACTCTTCATAAATAATAATAGTAGTAATAATAATTATAGTAATATTAATAGCAATAATAGTAATAGCAATAATGATAATAATGAATTATTATAATAAATACCTGTATACTGTGTGCATATCGATATATATCACTGTTGCTTGTTTTTACTAAAGATCCTGCCGTTCATCTAGCGTAATTTTCCTATATAAACACCTCTAATCAAGGGATTTATGAGCAAACCTATCAGATAAAGCCTCATCATCGTTCGCCTATGAAAGTGGGGAAGAGTTTGAATTTAAAGCAACACTTAAGAAGAGAGCAGTTCATATCTTTTATGACAGGGAATTTTAATGTTAGCTTCAGCTAACTATGTGGTCATAAGCGCAGAGAGTTTGCTTTTTATGACGCGAAAAGTTCTAACATTAGTAATTTTGCTTCCCACTTTTCGTTTCTCCCTTCATTAACGTAAAATTCGTTTAGTTATCATGATATCGCACAATATATGAACAACGGCAGCTGCGCATGCTCAGATTGTGTACACAAGCTGTGGTTATCCCCATAAGAACTGTAATAGGGCAGAACAGCTGTTATTTCGTACTGAGGCTAATATAAGGCTCTCTAGTGAGATGTACGTTCAGTACCCCCTGTTTCAAAAAACAATATCCCCTGTAAATGATCTTTTCATGACAGTTTTCAACACTATGACACCTGACGTAGTATTTTTAATAGACTCTCTCGCTTCTATTTTTACACATGATAATAAGTAAATATTATTTTAATAACTTTAAAATATAAAATATAGTCAAATTGTTGGATCATTTAAACACTACCTTGATACACTGAAACGTTTATAGAACTCATACAATTTTCAAATAAAACAATATACAGCCACAAAATCACTGTACATTGTTAAGAGGCTCACTGAAATTCCAATACTGGCAACACCCAGTGAGAAAAGGTGGCTAGAAATGGCTAAACTGCTAATTTTAACCGTGAAAAAAACTGTATTTTAAAACTTAAAAAATGAACTTGCCAATCTGTACTTCTGAAGTACAATTTTCTCAGCATTTTTTTTTAATCTATTGAAATTGATATAATTATAATATGGTGACTGAATTATGAATATAAAATCTATTTTAAAAAATAAAATATATTATTACAACGAAAGAATCTGTAATTCTTATTTTTTTTAAATCTTTAATTTCTTTTCTTTTTAAGTTTATCTAACTTATAATTTTAATCTCTTCTCCCCAGAAATTCTATTTAAGTTTATCTAACTTATAATTTTAATCTCTTCTCGCCAGAAATTCTATTTCTATATGATATTCTCTGTTTACTTCTTACTCTCACTGAGTGGTGATCTGAACCACTATATACTTCCTCGTATATATGGACTTGTGCCTGTTCTGCATTAATACATGGTCTAAGTATAATAGTAGTACCATCAGAGGATGTTCACGTTTCTTTGTGTATGTTCTTTGGTATAGAAGGTATTCATTTTGCTTAATTTATTTTTAGTCTCAGAATCTATCACTCTCCATCTGTTATTATTGCAAAATTTATACAAAATAATCACATTGTAATAAAAATGACTAGAAATGAGTAAAGAAAAGGCGAAAAATAGCCAGAAAAAGTTCTAGTAGCTTTTTCACAAATTTGCAGCTAGCTATGTTTTGAAAATGGCTAGATCTAGCTATAAATTGCTAAATTGGCAACACCGGTCCGCTTACTAAAATAATGCAATATTTGAACTTATTGGAACAGGTTTGAACATAAATAAGTTGGCACAGAATTATAACATGTTTCAACATGAATAAGACTCTATGGTGCCAACTTAATCTGAATTAAATTGCCACTTCTATAATTTACCAGAATTAGGGTGTCAGACCTGATAACCGAACTGGCCATGGAACATGATCTCAAAGGCTAATTTATATTTACTCAAACCGCTCTACCACTGAAGCTAAAGGTTTTGTCTTGTTTGGAAAGAATCATATTCCGAGTAAACAGGGAAAACAATTAAATTACTGGCAGTGAGCCATTGTAGACCATTGGTTCCTTATCAAAACACACCGAAAATACCCTTGAACAACCTGTGAATGGTTGTCGGTAGAATTTAGATCCATCATGTGTACACTGTCACATTTTAGAGACAAATCGTAACCTTTTTGTGTCTGCAGATAGATTTACTCCGTAATAACACTGAACAACAAAAAATATACTTTGTTTTGTCTCAGAGACAAATATGTGATTCTGATAGTATTTTGTCTCCTGAATTCAAATATGATATCGGTTTTTCTCCATTACGCAAGGTTGCGGAGAGACAGGAATTTATAATTTCAAAACACTTTAATATTTTCTACATTCGTAACTACACAATATCCACATTCGGACTCACCTAGAAAGTAAGAAATGACGATTTTCTGCTATATTTCGCCTGTGGAGCATCCCTCTTGATGGTCCAACAATAATCGGTTAGCATATTAGGATTCCATTTGCCTTGCTGTATATTTTCCATAGCTGAAATCTCCTGATGAAAGTGTTTCCCGTTTTATTTTACAATGCACAAATGGACGAAAAAAGTTTATTAATAAAATAAGTATTTAAATCCATTAATTGAAATTGAAATAAAAACATACTGTGGGTGATGGAAAATTCCGAATACATATTTGAAGACACGATACAAAACTGCATTAAGTGTAACTATTGGTACTCAGGAGACAAAAATCATGTTGACCAGTGTAATCAGACCTTGTTGAGACCTGCTGCCTCTTCGCGCCCTTACGGTTGAAAGGAATTTTATTTTTTCTCTTGGTGGTTTATAGTGATATAGTAGTATCAAATTATGTGTGTTATGAAGTTCAGTTCTGTGTTGAGAATGTGTTTATGAAGTATAATGAAATGCTTTGTCAAAGATAATAACATAACAATTCACATTTATATTAAAAGTCCCATTTTGCTCGATTTACCGGAACCTACAAACTTGATTGAAATAGGTGAACTTAATGTCGGGTTTAGTACAATTAAGCTACTTAGACAAGTGTTAGAAAGATGGATTCTTGGTTTTAAACTTGAATGTCAAAATGTTAGTGAAATTTTCAAGAAATAGTTAATAAGAGTCATTTTAAGTATACAATGGTGAATAAGCTTACCAGTTTGAACCCAGATACTCTTAGTGCAGAAAGTACTGATACTTAAAAATAACACAGACAGAAATAAATAAATGTCATTATTTCTTCACTATATATAAAGCAAAAAAAATATGTACCTTTAAATTGAACTCTATGAAGTTAAATACACGCAGTTTCCTCTGTTTTAACATGACAATGAACGAGTTAAAAAATAGTTTGTACATGAACAACAAAATTTAACAAACAAAAAGTATTGATACAGTACTAATATTTCGTCAACAGAATGTTCACATGAAGTCGAGTGGGGGTAGGTCTGGTAGTGCTGTTATTCAATCTAGCCTTGAGTACTTTGCCGTGTAGTTGTGTGTGTTCTGGCTGCAGATTAAGCTGGAATGGAGCGCAAAGGTAGAAAGACTACAGTAGAAGGAAGGGAATTAATTATTGGTTTGCATAATCAGTGTAAGCCACTAAATGAAATTGGCTAAATAATTGGAAGGCCAAGACCAAACATTCAACATATAATTGATAGAGTTGGAGAACGAAAATCTTTCGAAAATAGCCACAGATTAGGACGCCCTAGAAAAATATATATTAACGTTGATAAAGCATTAATGAGGAAAGTAAAGCAAAAACTTAACATTAGTGTCCCTAAATTAGCAGCTAGTATCAAAGTTATCCAATATTAGTATTTCTCCTAGCAATGTTCGTAAATATCTATAGGCTTACGAACTACATGGAAAAACAGCCCCTAGAAAATGCTTAGTAAGTGAAGAAAACTGAAAGAAAATTTGAACTTCTCTAAAACACACATAAACAGACCAAGGAATTTTGTAAAAAAGAAATTTATACTGACTAGCCTAAAATCAAAATTTCCTATTCAGATGGAAGACGTAAAGTCTGGAGGAACTAAAATACAGAGCTACAAAAGCAAAATCTCCAACCCACTGTGAAACATAGTGGTGGTTCTTTATTATCATTGTGGGGATACATGAGTTCCTTGCATTTTATCGATGGTGTGATGGATCAAAAACAGTATATGAACATACTGAAGACCAATATTTATACCTCTGCAGAGGAAATGGGGGATTAAACAAGATTTTGTATTTATGCAAGATAATGATCCCAAACACATCGGTTTCAATACGCGTTTATGGATTTTGTATAACACACCAAAGTACATGGAAACGCCTCCGCAGTCTCCGGGCATAAACCCCATTGAGAATTTATGGGAACATCTGAAAAGGAGAATTCGTTCAAGGTAGGTGTGCAACAAGCAAAACCTGAGAAACGCTTTGGAAGAAGAATGGAGAAATATACCTTCTTCAGAAACTTCAGATTTATTCGGGTCGATGCTAAGCCATCTTGGAACCAAAAGGGCTCCCAACCAAGTATTGAACTCAAAAAGTAAATACTCAAAACAGCCATAATATGAGACTGTATCAATACTTTTGTGTGTGAATTTTTGTTGTTCGTGTATAAATAATTTTTACTCGGTAATTGTTATGTAAAAACAGAGGAAACTGCATTTATATAACTTTATAGAATGCAATGTAAAGGTGTATAATTTTGTTTTTGATTATAGTGAAGAAATAATTAAATTTTTTATTTCTCTCTGCGATATTTTTAAGTGTATCAATACTTTCTGCACTAACTGTATTTTAGCAAAAGGTTTTGTCATACGGAAACATTGCATGAAGTAACTGGAAATGTGGCTGATATGTCTAAGGCACAATACATTTGCCTGTGTTGTAAATCAATGTAAGCATTAGAATCAAATTGAAAGAATTTATCTCAGCATTGTAATGATGTGGGATTAGATTTTTCTTTTCTGGGATTTTGACACAAAACAAAGATTATCTTGAAATATCTCGAATAATGAAGCATTGTCTTATACTATATCATAGAAAGGCTGCAGTAGAGGATTATATTTCTATAGATAAATGAATAGTGTTAATAAATATGCATGAAGAGTTAATTATTGTACAAAGACAAATGTATGACTCGATTTTGTACTATGGAGATATCTGATGTGTACCAAATAATCAGAGGACGTTACAATAGGTGAGAAGTAAAGAAGTATCAGGATACTTGGAAAAGAATGCCAGAGGCAAAAAAAGAGATAATAAGTGACGATTTGGTATGATTACGTGAAGTCAGAATTTAAAAAAATATTCACAAACTTAAAAAAAATTAAGATATGGCTTATTATATAATTTGTTGTGTTTATTATCAACAGTGGATGATCAATAGTGATTTCAAAGTACCGTTAGCCGTTTTATTATTTATATGTCCTAGAAATAACATCTATATTGGCAAGAATAGAACATTTTATTATTTATATGTCCTAGAAATAACATCTATATTGGCAAGAATAGAACATTTTATTATTTATATGTCCTAGAAATAACATCTATATTGGCAAGAATAGAACATTTATTATTATTTATATGTCCTAGAAATAACATCTATATTGGCAAGAATAGAACATTTTATTATTTATATGTCCTAGAAATAACATCTATATTGGCAAGAATAGAACATTTTATTATTTATATGTCCTAGAAATAACATCTATATTGGCAAGAATAGAACATTTTATTATTTATATGTCCTAGAAATAACATCTATATTGGCAAGAATAGAACATTTTATTATTTATATGTCCTAGAAATAACATCTATATTGGCAAGAATAGAACATTTTATTATTTATATGTCCTAGAAATAACATCTATATTGGCAAGAATAGAACATTTTATTATTTATATGTCCTAGAAATAACATCTATATTGGCAAGAATAGAACATTTTATTATTTATATGTCCTAGAAATAACATCTATATTGGCAAGAATAGAACATTTATTATTTATATGTCCTAGAAATAACATCTATATTGGCAAGAATAGAACATTTTATTATTTATATGTCCTAGAAATAACATCTATATTGGCAAGAATAGAACATTTTATTATTTATATGTCCTAGAAATAACATCTATATTGGCAAGAATAGAACATTTTATTATTTAAATGTCCTAGACATAAGATCTATATTGGCAAGAATAGAACATTTTATTTATTTTCTATACTTTTGTATCAAAAGTATGTTTTACACTATTTTTCATTTTATGTCTAAAATATTTTTATTTCTGAACGATGTGTTTTACACAAATATACTTTTCGGTAGCTACTATAATGGAAACATATAGATATTATCAAAACTCAGAGTTAATACATAAACTCAATGTTGTATTACTTGTCGTATGATTCTTATATTTTACTGTCCAACATATTCCATTCTCCATTTGAGTATCAGCGTAGTAATACATGTTACTTAAAAGTGCGAGACAGGCAATAGGAGTGGAGGAGACTGCTAAAAATTCGCAAACACAAAATTACATAGTGTTCTGCCCAAGAGCAGGTCTTTCACTGCAAACTCAGGATTATCCACTCTTTCCTTAACTCAGCTTTCCTTTTTTTATCCGCATACAAACCTTTCATTTTAATATTGTCTATCGTCTGATGTCTTTTTCTGCCTCTTTCTTTCCGTTGACCATTCTTTCTAGAGTATATGTCAGCAGGCAGTTTCTTCTTAGTCAGTGGCCAATCCAATTTATTTTTGTCTTCTTTATGAGTTCTAGCATTGTTGTTCCTTCACCCACGCTGTCTATCACATCATATTATGGTCCGGAAATACAATAATTTGGTTAGATAAAATTATAAAAATGCCAGGAAAATTAGGTTCACATTTATGCTGAAACTCAATTTTCGTTATTTTTTTACAGGTAATAAAATAAATAGTTGACTGCATATTCATAACTGTAAGTTAATAGAATTGTTAATATGTTTGCATATATTTTTTGGGTGCATTACTTTGATTCGAATTTTATCCTAATATATTCCTAATATCCTTTCTAAGCAATGCAACTACAATAACATATTGTAGTTACTAAGCTTGTTATCATGAATCAAAATTTTGACATTCACACGCCTATTCTCGTTGCTATACAAACATATTAAATATTTGCATTTAATTATCACTACATTTTAATTAATATTAATAGATACCCATCATCCAAAAAAAGGTGTTTACATAGTCCCAAAAAGTAATATGCAATGCATGTGTGTCAACGAACACTTCCCACACTTGTATCGCAATATACTATAAGATTGCATACGGTAAGTTATTTTTTTAGCATATTTAGGTATGTCGTTTTGTATCCGTTATATAGGTGTAATTTACAGTACATGTTGATATTTATTTATTAAAAATAATGGAATTGAAAATAAAATGAAATAAAATTACATGCACTGCAAACATTGAAAATATTTTACGGATTTTTTTTCGAAATTCCGTCTCCATTTATCATAAGCAATGCCACAATTCATTTCCAATTTATCTAGAGGACTTGGAGATCAAGAGTGGCATTTGTTAGGACTATTTAACAAAAACAATTAAGCTATTCACTCAAAAGTCATTATTTAAATATAGTTACCGGTATTTAAATATATATAATGTGAACGGCGATGTTTTAAAACAATCAGAAATGTGAGGTTATGTATATTAACTTGCAACTTGATCATATTATTTATTGCCAATTATGATCGCAATATTGTAAGAATGCACCCTAGTGGCGAAACAAATGAAACACATCAAACTGTATATTGTAATCAACATTATAGAATATACATTTTTAGTAAACAACTCTGTAAAATCACGGAATCTGTTCATTATTTGCTATATTCAATTATTTGTTGGAGAAAAATAATGATCTGACCTGTTCAGAATATTAAAAATGAGGAACGTTCTTTATCATAAAAGCAGTAGTTGATAAAGATAAATTGATAAAGAGCTAGGTGAAACATGACTGCCATTGGTTGTAAAACAAAATTCATTGAAACGTGATTGGTCACAGATAATCATTTGGCGCATGGGTTAAATAAGTCCGTAGCATCTCATTTTCAATTCTTGTAATGCGAATAAAAATTAATATGAATGTTAACTTACCTTATTAATGTAATAATGTAGGATCAATCTCATTTTACGGTGTATAGATTACAGTTTTATTCACACGTGTATTCAGTTGTGTACGTTTCTATTAATAAGAATTGAATCGCTTAATTCTAAAAGGGTCAAGTCCCAGTTGACAAACTTTTCGATAGAAGGTAAATACATTCAGCTGTACGTCTGTAAGAATTGCACTTCATGAACTATACGTGAATTTTCCTCTCTACTTCCGATGAATATGGAAATTTCCCTTTTTAATATCAAACGATGTGAATTTGAAACAAAAAGTTACTTTATTTGTATTTTTTATGGAATTGTTCCATTTTAAGAAAGGTTTCATAATAAGAAAATTATTCATTACCACTTAATCATAAATATTCGTAATATTTATTTCCTCTCTTAAAACTAAAGTCCATATTTTGATTCATTATAATATAAAAAGAAGAATAAGAGTTATTGTATATTTAGTTCAAAGTTTTTCTATGTAAAAATGTGTATTCTGAATAAAATATATCATTATAAAAATAGTTGTTAGCAGAGGACACCCCTGAGCTTCATCGATCACCTGATAAGAAGTTATTATTTTATTAGGCTTACACTGTTTTGTTTACATCATCTAAACCACAAGCTGGATTTTATATACGATAACTGTAAAGAAATTGGTTGTATGTTAGCCTAAAATGTATGCAACACACTATATTGGGTATTGAGGCGACTGTAACATGCATCTCATATGCATTACAATGCGCATCTTGAACCTATTGAAACTCTGATCCCATGTTCAATATCCATACATAAACACAACTCTTTACTTTGAACGTACGTTACAGCGTCATTTGTCATTTTATAGTTATAATATGATACTTTCATGTGTGTATCAAGTGTACAATAGAATTTTGGTAGACGGGAGTTCTGGTTAATACTTTACTACCGATTTTATCATTTTGATACATGAGAGAATATTGTCAATGGGTGTTTCGTACAAGAATTTAAGGGTTATGAATTTTAAATTATACTAACGCATTCCCATAAAATAACTTTGTGTTACAATTTTACATTAGAAGTATTATGATCAAATAATCCATAAATTAAAGTTATTTGCATAACTAATTTAAAATAATACAATATTTTTAAAATGTTTAAAACATGTCGACCGAAAAAAATATGTGATTTTGTCGTAGATTGATATTTAACAAGTCCTCGACTGATGTAACTTATATGTGATATATTACACGTCACCATTATTCCATCCATAGTAATTCTGCCCGAAGGCAGGTCCTTCACTGCACTCATAGCATTTTCATGCTATGCTTGCAGCTTTACTAGGGAACTGTGTAGGTGTGGTAGCTTCCCGTTGCTTTCCACACCGGTGAAGGATGATGATGATAATGATAATGGTAAGGATGATAATGATAAGGATGATGGCCATATGATTTCGGGGACTGTTTGGGCCTTAGAGTTTTCCTGACATTTGTCTTACAGGTGAGGAAAAACCCCTCACCCATAAAAACTGCCCCGACCGGGGATCGAACCCAGGCCCGCTGCGTGACAAGGCAGCACGCTACCTCGAGACCACAGCGGTGGACTCACCATTATTAGAACTATTATTATTATTATTATTATTATTATCATTATTATTATCATTATTATTATTGTTATCATTATTATTATCATTTTTATTATTGTTATCATTATTATTATTATCATTATTATCATTATTATCATTACTATCATTATTATTATTATTATTATTATTATTATTATTATTATTATTATTATTTATTATCATTATCATCATTATTATCATCATTATCATTATTATTATTATTATTATTTTATTTGTATTATTCTATATTATTTATTACTATTATCATTATTATTTTATTATTATTGTTATTTTATTATTATCATTATTATTACCATTATTAAGTCCAGGTTTTTCTATAAGTTACATTCAAACAAACTATTGGCCACATAAATTGATTCTTGGCGGAGAGAAACGAAGAAATGGAGAAGAGAAAAACATAAATAAAATAAACACGAAACAAAAAATAGAGAGATTATGAAAGTTAATAAGAATATTTTGGAGGTAATTGAAAGAAGGAAATTCAGATTGTTTGGGCATATGAAAAGAATGGAGGGAAATATAATTCCGAAAATGATATTGGAACCCGAAAGCCAGATAATAATAAAAGGAAATGAAGAAGAGCTATGGATGAATGGAATTAGTAGTAGTATTAATGAAAATAATTCGACAATAGATGATGCTCAATTAGGAGTTTGTGGTAGAATAGCATTACCTATGGTTGACGGAAGCCTACTCCATTATAGAAATGTTGTTAAATAATAATAATAATAATAATAACAGTAATAACAATAATCTTCTTCTTCTTCGTCAAGGTTTAGGCTTATTTACTAGCCTGTTCCGGCTCCAAATTGCTGCTGTTTACATCTTTTCATTGGTCTTCCTAACTCCTTCTTCCTCGTGGTGAATAGTTGTATGCTGCTTTTGGTATTCTATTCTCAGTCATCCCTGCTAAGTGTTCTTTCCAGTGTGTTCTGTATTTCACTATTGTTGTGTTTAATTCCTCTACTGTTAGTTGTTGTCTTATTTCTGTGTTGTGTTTTTGTCGGTTCTTTGATATCCTGCTATTGGTAATAATAATAATAATAATAATAATAATAATAATAATAATAATAATAATAATAATAATAATAATAATAATAATAATAATAAAGAATATATTCCTCTATCTCGTTAGTCCTGTCGGCTATTTAAATGCCATCCGAAGTAATTTGTGTGGGTCTTTTAGTAATGTGTATTACTCGTATTTGTTTATAATGGGAGCAGTTATCAGCAACACAGATGGAAGATCATTGCGGACGTCCAAATTATAAAAAACATTAGAGGAAAATTATTATATTTGAAACAAAAGTTTTACATAATTGAAGAAAGGCCTTAAGATGATACGGACACCTCAAGAGGATGTCATCTGATAGAATCATCATCATCATAGTACATTCACGAATTTAGGCCATTTGTTGACCTGTTTCGGCCTCAAGAGAAACACCATCCAGAAGTCTTTTGAGTGGACGTCCTGGTCTTCTTCTTCCTGCAGGTTGATATCTTAACATTAGTTTGGGTATTCTGTGATCTTCCATTCGATGAACATGTTGTATCCATCTTGACTAATAATCAGAAATTTTGTTTTCTAAAGATTCCATGTGTAATTCTTCTATGATGTCTTCATTTTTTTTGTGATCTAGTAGTGTGTATCCTGCAGTCCTCCGAAGATATCTCATTTCAGCAGATCTAAGTCTCTGTATATCCTTCTGTTTCAACGTCCATACTTCGCTACCATACAAAAGAGTTGGAAGAGCTAGTGTTTTATACACTTTCAGTCTTGAATGCTTTTGGACTAACTGTGGCTTGAAGATAGAATTTATTAACCCTAAAATTCTTAAAAATTTAGATATTTTTGCATTTACATCCTTTTCTTCTTCATATGAGATATTGCATCCTAGATATGTAAAATTATTCACCTGCTCCAAAATTTTATTGTCCAGTACAATTTTACTTCTGACAGGATCTACACCTTGAAATGCCATAATTTTTGTTTTTTCTGTAGATATCTTTAATCCATATTCTTCTGTAATTTTGTTAATCCCTCAGGAAATATTGGAAATGGAGAATATATAAATATGTATATGGATTGCGCACAAATGTGTAAAGGTGATAGCACAGCACTTTAACAACCACTAACACTTTAGGTTTGTCTTGCATACTCACTAATTGTTTTTGCTCTTTGTTCTTTGTTTGCATGTTTCGATGTGATATCTTTCACATTTCTGTTCACACACTTCTCATATTCATGACGTCTTCGTGTCATGGGATGTTTTATCTCTACACATTAGGTGGTGGAAGCCAATGCACGCTTAATCTTGTGATGACGTATCGTATCTGAAAATTTGCTTCTGTCCAGTCCCTGTCTATCATCGCTCCGGTGCTGAAGAATTCCGGCCATACGTCCTCTCTTTTTCTGCGTAGTCTTTGTAGCGCATGTTCATAGGGTTCCGTGGTTGGTAGTAGGTAGACTGTTTTCAAGTTTTCGATACGGAAAGTCTCCCTTGCCAATAGATACACTAGATGGCTTCTTGTCGTTCTTGATACTCCTATTGCTTTTTTATGTATGTAGCTTTCACTTTTTCCAGCGTGTTTAGATTAGCTTCTGTAAGATGTGGTCATATGATTTCTATCCCGTAAGTTATTATTGGGAGGATCTTTGCATTGAATAGTTTCATCGCTGATTCCAGGCTTAGAGCTTGTATATTGCATATATCGTTTATTGCCATTATTGCTTGCGTTGATCTTTCTGCTAAGTGTTTTGTGAAGCTTCTTCCACTGGGTGAAATGGAGAATATAATATGGAAAAAGAAGAAGGGTAGGACCGAAAGAGAGTTGTACGATAGATGAAGTGAGAAGTATGAGTGAACTGGGGCTTTTAGAGATGACGATGTTTGGAATCGCTCAAAAGGAGAAGGGGAATTTATTGAGGGTGACGGAAAACTATTGTATTGTGAATAAATTCCAAAATAAATCAAACAAATAGTCATAATAATGAATGACCAATGTGTAATTCTTCTATGATGTCTTCATTTTTTTTGTGATCTAGTAGTGTGTATCCTGCAGTCCTCCGAAGATATCTCATTTCAGCAGATCTAAGTCTCTGTATATCCTTCTGTTTCAACGTCCATACTTCGCTACCATACAAAAGAGTTGGAAGAGCTAGTGTTTTATACACTTTCAGTCTTGAATGCTTTTGGACTAACTGTGGCTTGAAGATAGAATTTATTAACCCTAAAATTCTTAAAAATTTAGATATTTTTGCATTTACATCCTTTTCTTCTTCATATGAGATATTGCATCCTAGATATGTAAAATTATTCACCTGCTCCAAAATTTTATTGTCCAGTACAATTTTACTTCTGACAGGATCTACACCTTGAAATGCCATAATTTTTGTTTTTTCTGTAGATATCTCATCATCATCATCATCATCACTCCAAGGATTAGGCAATTGCCCGTTCCGACTTCATATTGCATCAGCCCAACGTCTTCTAGGTCTTCCAACATCACGCCTTCCTCTTGCTTGATAATTTCTGGCTAACAATGGATATCTCTCCTTGCTGTAGATATCTTTAATCCATATTCTTCTGTAATTTTGTTAATCCCTCAGGAAATATTGGAAATGGAGAATATATAAATATGTATATGGATTGCGCACAAATGTGTAAAGGTGATAGCACAGCACTTTAACAACCACTAACACTTTAGGTTTGTCTTGCATACTCACTAATTGTTTTTGCTCTTTGTTCTTTGTTTGCATGTTTCGATGTGATATCTTTCACATTTCTGTTCACACACTTCTCATATTCATGACGTCTTCGTGTCATGGGATGTTTTATCTCTACACATTAGGTGGTGGAAGCCAATGCACGCTTAATCTTGTGATGACGTATCGTATCTGAAAATTTGCTTCTGTCCAGTCCCTGTCTATCATCGCTCCGGTGCTGAAGAATTCCGGCCATACGTCCTCTCTTTTTCTGCGTAGTCTTTGTAGCGCATGTTCATAGGGTTCCGTGGTTGGTAGTAGGTAGACTGTTTTCAAGTTTTCGATACGGAAAGTCTCCCTTGCCAATAGATACACTAGATGGCTTCTTGTCGTTCTTGATACTCCTATTGCTTTTTTATGTATGTAGCTTTCACTTTTTCCAGCGTGTTTAGATTAGCTTCTGTAAGATGTGGTCATATGATTTCTATCCCGTAAGTTATTATTGGGAGGATCTTTGCATTGAATAGTTTCATCGCTGATTCCAGGCTTAGAGCTTGTATATTGCATATATCGTTTATTGCCATTATTGCTTGCGTTGATCTTTCTGCTAAGTGTTTTGTGAAGCTTCTTCCACTGGGTGAAATGGAGAATATAATATGGAAAAAGAAGAAGGGTAGGACCGAAAGAGAGTTGTACGATAGATGAAGTGAGAAGTATGAGTGAACTGGGGCTTTTAGAGATGACGATGTTTGGAATCGCTCAAAAGGAGAAGGGGAATTTATTGAGGGTGACGGAAAACTATTGTATTGTGAATAAATTCCAAAATAAATCAAACAAATAGTCATAATAATGAATGACCAATGCGTTTGTGGCAGTAACAATTTTCTCCCTACTGTAAAATTTAGGAGCAAAAATTAGGTTGTATTTTATGTTCGTGGTAATCAGCTGGTCTAATTTGGTCTTACATGTTACATGCCAGTATTTTTACGACCCTCTGCTTTCACGATGTGGTTGTCATCAGAGTTGAATGCATATATTCAAAGCTGTCGTTTCATCTCGCATTCACAACACACTGTGTATTGATTTCCATAGTCTGATAAAAATATGTGTGGTCTGGTGGCATATAAAGCAAACATATACAGTGGATCAATCTAATATTGGGGCATTCTTGTGTGCCCTGTATTCAGGTCATTGTTTTAAAAATTAAAATGCAAATGTAAGAAATCAATCAAAATGAGAGCATTGCATCAGTTCGTGATACGCAATATAACGTTTTATGTATTTAAATTACATCACACGTTAAATTTAATTCGTTTCTATCTAATGATACAAGAGTGTTAAATTAATATTTAGCTACTTGATTTGTTTATCTAGTCAAGTTATTAAATTCATTCATAGATGCAGTCAGGTTCGTTCTTTATGCTGTATCAAACTAAAATAATTGTTCTGATATTATTTTGTTCTTCAAATGATACCTCCAAGTTCATTAACAAGAGAAGTATGGGGCGAAAAATGATGCAATAAGAGTTATGAACAATGGAAATATAGTATATACCATCATGTAAAATAGGCCTAAATACCAAGATAAACAGCGTTGATAAATTTAACTAAAATTACTGCGAAAATTGCAAAAAATAATAATAAAAAAGGAGAATCAAATAGAAAGTATTACACAAAGAGGATAATCTAAAAAGTATCTGAGCTTGAGTAAGGTTCATACTACGGATGGTTAAACGTGAACCCAAGATCATGTCCGAAAATAACTTCTGAACTGTAGGAGGGGTTCAGCAAGGAGATCTGTACGAAATGTTACTAGAAAAGCATAGCGCAATGCAAGAAAACGAAGTTAATAAAATTAAGAGACTTCAATTCGCAAAAGAATGTTAGCAGGGATAAAAACAGATAAAAGTGTATTTTTCAAGACGAAACCATGATAAATGTGTTTTTAGTTCCCGTGGAAATTTAAGTATATGTTATAAAGCAAATGAAGATTTGAAAAGTAATAATTTTCAACATACAGTTAAATTCGGTGGGTGCGATGTGATGGGAGGGGGATGCAGTTCATCGCGTTTCATTGACTATAAAATGGAATAGGGATTTTGTCATAAGTAATGCCACGAGTGATTTCCAAATTATCGATAAATTCACAATGTACGAAGTGACGAGTGAATTTATCTAGAGAATTTGGAAGTCAAGAATGGCATTTGTTAGGACTATTTAACGAATAAAATTAAGCTGTTTACTCACAAATAATTATTTAAATATAGTTATTTTCAAATATTTATATGTTAAATTAAACGGCGATATTTGAAAACAAATGAGAAACGTTTATTATGTTTCATTTGTTCATCACTGCAACCAGATCATATTATTTATTGCCAAAGGATCTCAATATTTTAAGAATGCACCCTAGTGGAGAACACATGAAACACATCAAACTGTTTATAACCAACATTATAGGTTATTAATTAATATGTCAATTATATTTTTATGGAACGTAAATACCTGGGAAATAATATGTTTAAGGAAGTGCAAACAGTGGTTTCTTTTTATTGTGGTATAATCAATTGCTACAATATTTTTTCTATTATATCTCGCAAGCAATTTCTGTTACATCCGTGCACTATATATATACAATCTGGTAGCCCCTTCTGTCCCAAGACTCTTACATTTCTTATATGAATTGCTATATTCAACGTATTTCTTAGAGAGTCAGTCACTGAAAAATAATGCTCTGACCTATTCAGAATGTTAAACGGAGGAGCGTGATTTTAACATGATAAAATTAAATTGATAAAATCGAGGTGAAAAACATAATATGGTTGTAAATCAAAATTCATTGAAATGTGATTGGTCATTGACTCCCATTTGGGGCATGAGTTAAATAGTCTCAAAAAATTCAGGCAAAATATTCATAAGTGTACTGAGACTTGGATATTACTGTTTCAAATGCTACGAAGACAACCCAAATTATGAAGGATGGAAAAACAATATGGTTCTTGTTTAACTGTCCGAAAGTCATAGAAAAATCTCCTCAGAGTTAAGATCCCAAACTGAAAGAACATGTTTTTACCATAAGACCAAAAGAAGACTGCATTAAGCAACAAAAAATGTGAAAATAGGCTACATGAAGAATTGACTCTATTTTCCCGCCTTGTCAAAATAATTTACAGTGTGCTAAAAAGGTTGAGAGGGAAGTCATAAGACAGAAAGGCAGAAAACAAATTCTAGAATGTGTTGTTTGTATTCTTCTTCTGTTAGTAGGCGAGTACAACTTCAGTGAAGTTTTGGTCTTCTCAACTATTTTTCTCCATTCAGATATATTCTGGATACAGACTGGCCAATTTTTAATTTTCATTTCTGTTATATATTTTATGATGTCATCTTGCCTCCTATTTTCTGGGTGTCCAGCTGTTCTGCTGCATATTGGTTTTCATTTATGTATTATTTTTTAAAAGTTTGTCTTCTTGCATTCTTTACATGTCCAAATCAGCGCGTCCATTTAGCTTTAATGTGGTTTACTATATGTTTATTTTCTATTAAGTTATTTAATTCGTAGTTCATTCGTATGCGCCTTTCTATAATTGGTCCAAAAATTCTCCGTAAGATTTTCCTTTCAAAGATTAATATTTTTTGGTATTAAAAGATTCCGGGCTATGTGGCCGTGGTATATAACTGGCGTTTCTTCCAGACGTTTCTCCCTCAACTGCGGAGGGCATCTTCAGTGGCGAGCGCTTCCAGCTGTTTTTTCCTTGTCGTAGACTGCGAGTCTATGACAGGGAAACAACAGCTGGAAGCGCTCGCCACTGAAGATGCCCTCCGCTGTTGAGGGAGAAACGTCTGGAAGAAACGCCAGTTATATACCACGGCCACATAACCCGGAATGTTTTAATACTATGATTACCGGCAGTGAAGGGCTGCATTCTACAATTAATAGTTTTTGTTTATCAGATTCTTTTAGTATCCATGTTTCACAGGCAAAAGTTACACCCGGTCTCATTACTGTATTATACAACTTAATTTTAACTAGTCAGGAGACAAGTTTACTTTTAAAAGCTTTCTATTTGTATAATAGGCTTTATTGCAAGGGGAAGTATTATTTGCATTAGAAGAAAAAAGTTTTATTTTTGATGGCCCAATATTAAATTGTATGTGATATTAGTGTTTTTTTTTTACAATTTGTGAATATCTAACAGAAAAATTTATTATCATCTATGAGAGTAGTTTCGTTTTTATGAAATAAATTTAATTATTTAAATAGATATGTTTTCATTTACGATGTATAATTTATTTTTATTTTACATATCAAATAAAATTCCACGAAGAGGGAATTCAATCTTGTTCCAGTATTAAATTTATTCACTGTATATTTATTTGTCATGATCATCAAATGGATCAAATCAAACTTAAAAACTTCATGACCTATTTTTAAAAAAATAGGACATGTGCAGATTTCATCGTTAATATTAGGGCGTAGATTAACACTTTGTATTATACTGAACTGTTCTCCGCGGTAGTCTAGTTGCTATGTTCCTTGTTTCTAGTCCTGAGGGCCGCGGGTTAAAATCCGGCAAAGTTTGATGGATTTTTAGAATGAACAAATTCAAGAAACAAGTTCTAAAGTTGGGAGGGACTTCAACTTGAGTCTGAAGATTTTCACGGGCGAAATTTAACCGACGTTTCTCCATCCAAACAAAATTGTACTCCTTACTCAATTTCTCATTGTAGCAACATTCTGACCACGTCACTCACATCTGTAGGGAAATAAACGTTAATAAATCAAATTGGTCAAGAAACTCCAAAGGGAGCGGCTAAGGGGCTAGACTCGACGAGTAATGAAACCAAACAGGAAGATTATACTGTTATATTAGCCAATTCCCTTCAATTTTATTTTACAAAAATCTAATTTTTCTGAAACAGGAAAGTTGTGAGATTATTGAGCTTGTCTCTATTTTCAAACGCTAAAGTGAATAAAGTAACTTTAAAAACAAACCACATTTTCTCCTAGTTCTAAAAAATTACCAGAGTTTTCTTTATAATTTTACTTAACGACGCTCTTTAAAAACTTGAGATTAACATTTCGATTCAAATCTAGGGAAAAAAGACCGAAATTGTGTTGCTCTGAACCCACTTACTTCAGGTTTGAGGTTCTTTTACCTGCCGTAAATCACGACATTGGTCCCATGGCTTAAATTTTCTTCTGAAGGAATCCAAACTTAAAATGTTTTCGCCCTTAAAAATTCATCGAATCCTCCCACGAATCCACGTAACTCGGAATCAGAGACTAACGGTACACGAGGACCGACATGTTAACTAAGAACTCTATCAAATGATGTATAAAACATTGTAGAAATATTAGATTGATCTATCATTACTCATGCTATTGACAGCCATAAAATAAACAAAGACAGAATTCGCCTTCCAGACGAATGGTTTAATGCTAGTGTGTGCAAAATTTCTTTCTATATGCAAATGACATTACCGTTTTGTTGTTAAATTTAAATATTGCCTAAAATTAATTAATGTTCTAACTTTTTAAAAATATTAATATTTTTTTAACGTAGTGTAACCTTAGAACTTCACTTTATTGGTAGTGATTGGATGTTCGTCAATTTATGTAAGGTCGAAGTCTCACAAAGCATATACGTTATAGTAACTAGTCTTGCTAATATTTTACTTTTCTGATTCTAAAAGATTGGTTTAAAAATTATATTACTAGCATTCATTGTATAATTAAAATTATTAAGTATACATAGCGTGCTATTAAACGGGATGGAAGTAATATAAGTTTTTAGTGTTAAGTATGAATTCCAGAAAATATGATAAAATATTTTGTGGTCCATGCGTCTTAATATATCGTTTATGAGAAGAATATATTTGTATACATATGTTATTGGTGCGTTAGACCTACACCATAATGATGATTTCCGTACAGTAGGTACAAAGCGAATATTAATTCAGACAACTTTTTCCTTTAGTATCTTCAATAAAATGTCAATTTTCCTCCTGTAATAAAAAAACTATTTCATTAAGTTTTTTATATTTAGTTTGTGTTAGAACAGACCTAGTGTTAAAAAAAGCAAAGAAAAATATTGCTAAATTTCACGTTATGTATAAGTCATGTTCGATTTTTAGTAGGTCTGAATATTTATAACTTCAGTATCATTGATGACCTGTGTGAAAATCAACCAATACTCGCCGTTTTGATTATATTATTAGCAAGGAGTTCATCTGTAAAATTTAGTTCCACTCTGTATATTGTTCAGAATATGTTATTTCACTTAATTGTAGTATCTGTGTGCGTTCGTCATAGAATTGAATATAACCCTATATTCCATGCAAATTAAGCCGCGGGAAACACGAAGGCAGCTTCAGGACCGACCTGAATCCTTGCTTACAAAGAAGCCATATGTTCATTACCGGCATCTCGTATTACTTTCATGTTATAGTGATAAAGTAAATGTAGACACAAATAAGGCTTTCCCTACGAGCAGCAAGATTGGATTGTACGTCTACGGTATTTTATAAGGATGCAAGTTAAACCTAATGCAACGTAGAGTTATGTGTAATATAAAGTTATACAATGTAATATCTCTAATGTTCAATCTCCTCATCTTACAAGAAAACTGTCAACCATTGCATGTCCAAACGTACCTTGAAATTTCTTCCAGAGAAACATTTAAACTATAGGGAAGTAATACAGGGTGTTTCTAAATTTGACCGGCAAAGTTTTGATCAGATAGAACCTTCATTGATGCATATTTTGTTAAGGAACATATGGCCTGAAACGCTTCGTTTTAGTGCTAGAGGGATCTTTCAGGAAGGGATTGAAGGAAACAGACAAACACTCCGTTCAATCCAAGAGAGGTTTGTCATTACTACTACCGCTTGGTTTAACTTCCTGAGCTCAGTAGCATTGGGAACTTATTACAGCAAGTTTTTACATCCATTGGTACGATCTGTTGGATAGGTAGGGGTGGGCCCACTGCCTGGTCGGCACGCTCGCCTGACCTGATCAGCCTACATTTATTTTTGAAGTCGATGGTTTATCAAACCGATATTGACTCTGAAGATGATCGTGTAGCACGTATTGTCAGCGCTTCAGCTGAAATAATGGAAACCCCTGACATCTTTAGAAGGATACAATAAAGTATGGCACATTGATGCACTGTTTGTCTCCTAGAGCAATTATTTTAAGTATGGATTTGGTACCGACCTTATGAAGGTCTTGACCCGATATCTTTATGTGCTTTTATTTAAGTGTTCTGTTTATTTTATATGATTAACAAGGAGAGTATTCCTCTCTCTATTTTCTGGGTTCTTGATGTGCTTGAAGGTGAAGATGCTGTTCTCTTCTAGCTTAAGCTTGTCGATCTTAAAAAAATGATGTCTTGAAGTGGTTTCTTGGAATTTTTTAAGGACTTGAGATGATGTTTGTGAGAAGCATTACTGTAGTTTTAAGGAGTTCAGGATTTAGGAGGATTTTGGATATGAGGGATAGTAGTTGGGAAACTAGGTTTTCTGGGTTGGAGGTGGAGGGTGGAGGGATAGGGGTTATGGGAGTGTTCACACTTGGTGCTGGAGTGGAGATTTTTGAAGATTTTTCTGGCTCTGTTTTTTGAAGTGGTGCTTTGGTGGTGTGTAGTGGTATCCTTGGCGTGTGCTTTCTTCTTGTATTGCTGTATTCTTTGTAGACTGGGCACTGCCGGTAGCTGGCAGCGTGAGTTTCGTTGCAATTTGTGCATTGGAGTTCAGTTGCTGTGCAGTTTTTGAGGCTATGGTTGCCTGCACACTTGACGCATTTCTGTTTTCTTCTGCAGAATTCAGCTAGGTGGCCGAAACCTTGACATTTGTAACATTGGATTCCACCGGCTGGCGTCTTGTAGGTTTCGAGTCTAATTTTAACATTGAAAATGTCGGTCAGTTGAACTATTTTCGTTGTGAAGTCTGGTTTGTGGAAGAAAGTTAAAATCCAGACAGGAATAGCAGTCTTGAGTCTGGATCCTTCTTGAAAGCTGGTTTTGAAGAGTTGTCTCACGTTGTGGATAGGGTATCCTTTGTCTGCAAGTTCTTGAAAGATTTCATGGGATGTATTTTTACTGGGAGTCCTTTTAGTGTTATCTTCTGGGTCATATGTGATCTTCGTTTGTAAATATGTGTATGAAACTGCATTTCGTGGTCATATAGTACTTTTTGGACTTGTTTAAATGCGTCTTTGTCTTTAGTGTAGATCTTAGTTGGTCTTTGGTATGCTGTATAGCGATGTCTTTTTCATTGCCTGTAGAGACAGCGGCAATGTGTGTTAACTTGTAGGCATTAATGTCTCTGGCGTCTACGACGATTGGTGGAGGTGAGTCTGGAGGTTTTTGAAGTGTGATGAATCTATTATTTATCTCTATCTCGAGAGTTTTGACTTTGGTGACGTTTCTGGCCGTGTGTTTAGACTTGGGAAGAGTGAAGTTGTCTTCCTCTTGCGTGACTTTGTTGTTCGGAGTCTTGGGAGTCTTCCCTTCATCTCCGATGTGTCTTGTCTGGTCGGCTGGAGTCTGGCATGATTTGCGCTGTTGAAGTTCAGCGTTCTGGTCTTGCTCTTTCTTCAGTCTTCTGTCCAATTCCAGTAGGATGTTCATTCTAGAAGCTGACTGTTTGTCTGGATGTCAATGGACGTGTGTTCCAGCACTGTGATGAGACAATAAACTGGATACATCCTGACAAATGCAATACTGGAGTGAGTGGTTATTTCTTTTTTTTTTTTAGAAATAAGTAAGTGTTGTTTCTGCTTATCTGTAAAGTATTTGGATTAACACACATGCAGTAATTAAAATGCTTTGTGATGTTTATATATATATATATTTTTTTTTTGCACGGCAGCTCTCATTGTTGCGAAGAGAATAATTATGAACTGACTGAAAGACGATAATATATATTCGTTGAAGTCACTTTCATTGTAACGGTCATAAAAATAAATTAAAATACCTGTAGGCAATTTTAATAGTAAATTAATAAACAATAGATAAATAATCAAATAAAGGCAACAAAAAGCATTTATTTCGTAAATTAGGTATTTATATTTAAAAATGCAACATAAAACTGTGGCATTTTAGGGCCAGTTTCACCAAGTGAGGTAACTGTATTACGCCAGTTTAAGCTATGCATTATACATGGGGAAAAGTGGCGTAATACAGTTACCTCTGTTGGTGAAACTGACCCTAAATCACCAAAGTATAATTCATACAGATTCACTTTCAAATTGAAGATAGATTTAATACATTTAAAAATGCATTCTGCCAAAGTTACGGTCTCTGGTTATTAAGAATACTAGACATGGCCTGGCGTACATTTTCCTCCTCCCATTGTAAGCCATCCTTCCGTTCATATTTTCTCACCATCTAAAAACAATTAAAAGTTGAAGTAAATGTTAACATTCATGTGTTTCAAGCCTCGTACAAAGTGAATCCAGTGAATTGTAACACGTGTAGTTCTTATGCTCACCAACACAATTCGCTAGAAAAAACGCAGACGGGAGTACACTTCTTCACAACAAATAGGTTGGAAGGAATAGCTATGTAATTTCAACCCTTATTTCCTGTGCTTTGGACAATTATAGCGTTAAAAACAAAGCAGCTAGCCCTTACCTTAGTGTCTTTGAAGTCTTTTTAAAGCGTAAAATGGTTGTTTCCTTCCACAAAAACACGAGAACTGATTGGGCACCCAATATGTACAAATTATCACTGGAGTAATTGTTGCCTATATGTCCAACGGCTTGCGCGCAGTAGATTAAAATCTTAATTTGATCCAAGTATCCTCGTGATTCAAAACACTCCAACCTACCCTACAATAAAATTAACGAATTTTTTAAACTCCTTCAAACAGAATCTGCATAAAGTAAGCAAATTCCTCAACAAGTGAAATTTATGGTACGATTTTGCTGGTTTACGAAATATATATTTATTTAAAAACCTTAAATTGGTGAAAAACTAATTTCTCGTTTTAGTTACTTAAATGTGTCGACCCTCAGTGAAAACAATGTGTGAGTTTTAATTTTGGCTGATTTTTTTCAATACTTCCCTCTCATTAGAACCCTATTTCAATAGCATATACTGAGTTTAATCCTGAAAAGTAAAAAAATTCGGCCCTTAGAGCTATTTTTTAATTTTAGTTTCAGGTGAACTCCTCTTCTTAATGATCCAATTTTACTGGTTAAGAAAATTGACTTTAGCTTTTTAATTGAACCTTAAATTTCGAATTTGGTTCCGATAAAAAATTGCAGCCCTGTGTCTGTATGTGTGTTTGTGAGTGTTTTGTGTTTGTTATAATACAATTTTGACATTTTTAACAGTGAAGGCCAAATATTACAACAGAAGAAAAAGTAACGCCTGAACCGGGATTTGAACCCGAGTCCTCTAACTTTATAGTATTACGTTAGCGCTGGGGTGAGGATTATTATTAACTCTGAGAGCGCCGGTGAGCTCTCACTAACATTGCCATGCTGACTACAGATAAGAGGAAATACAAACCTGTTAAGTGTTGTGTTCTTCAAAATGCGTAACTTATAGCAGAAATATACTGTTGGCGTAAAATGCATTGTACCCCACTAATCAGACTTCATGTCATTTATGTATGCATCTAAGAGATCGTAAACTGTACACAAAGAGAAGCGCGCTCACACTGAGTATCTAGATGCCCGGGCCTGCGTTAGCTCGGTACCGCTTGCGCTCTCAGGCTACCAGTGATGTTTTCTTTCCTTACATACAATTCTCTAACATAAGAGCAGCGGGACATCGCTCGCGGTGGCATTTTCGGTTTTTATTACTTTAAAAATTAATGTTTTCACTAGTAGCCTAAGTGGCAAAGATGGTATACTGCTAATGTATAAAGGTAGAGATCTCGGACCAAATCCCGGTTCAGCTGTTATTTTTTTCCTTTTCATGTAATATATATATATATATATATATATATATATGTTTGCTAAGGTAATTTTTGCTGATCACCAAGTTCATTAAAACAGCCAGCATAGCTTCATTCCTTCGGAATTCGCTAATAAAAATGAGGTGGCCTCGTTTATTTATTTTTTCTAAAACCTTTTTCTTCTTCTTAATCATAATTTGTAGGATTTTCATCCTGTTTATTTCTAAAATCACTCCTCGGAGGAAGACGTATTGAATGTGCATTCGCTGTCTATCCATCTCTTGGCTGGTCTTCCTCTTCTTCTTCTCCCGTCCATTGGTCTATCTTCTTTAGCTCTTTTTGCATGTCGGTTGTCTTGCATTCTTTCTATATGATCCTTCCAATATTTTCATCCATCTATAATAAATTTGGTTATGTCTTGAATATGACATTTGTCCCTAATTTCTGTGTTGTGTATTTTATCAAATAATGTTTTCCCCTGAATAGTTCTTAAGATATTAATTTTACGTGTGCTTGTTATTTGTTTAGTTTTTGTTGTATCAGCCCTAGTTTCTGCTCCATATACGAACTATAGTTTTGTATATGCGGATTTTGCTTTCTATTCACATGTGTTTATTGCGCCAAATTAAATCTTTCATATATCCTGATATTTGTGCTGCATTATCAGCTTGTTTCTTTAATTATTTTATTAAATGTTTAGTGTTTTTGTTATTAATACACCTAAATAATTACATTCAAATACTTGTTCTATAATTTTTCTTTGCACTTCTAATTTGCATATTACTGGTTCCTTTGATATCGTTAAGCATTCTACTATATTTTAATTTTATTTATTACACGGAATTCAAAGATTTAAATAAATTTGTTTTTGATTTTGAATATTGTAAGAACTTGTTTCATAGTAAATTTCTCCTACAAGAAACGATTAAATATCCCTGTGAAGACATTAGGAAGGTTCCTAAGTTTCAGTGTGGACGGTTAATGTTGTTTCTCGTACAGATATTTCTGTTAATTTGCCTAATATAAAGAGTAAAAATGATATAATTTAAGAATGGATTCATTACGGTAAATTGACTAAAAATGAATTCTTCGATTGCAAATCTGTGGTTTTCTCCAAATGTAGACACGTTAATTTTGATTATTTTATAATAATGACTAGTATTAATCTGAATTACACGAAGTATATGGGATGCGTGAAATATCACAATTTTCCCCTCTTTATTTTTATTTTTTTTTTTTTTTTTTTTTATCCCACGGTTTGTTTTAGGACAAATTAAATTTAAACCTGTTCACCGCTCTGGTATCGAGCTAACGTGCTGACTTATTGCGTGAAATATCACAATTTTCCCCTCTTTATTTTTTTTTATCCCACGGTTTGTTTTAGGACAAATTAAATTTAAACCTGTTCACCGCTCTGGTATCGAGCTAACGTGCTGACTTGTCACGCTGCGGGACCGGGTTCGATCCCCGGCCGGGACAAGTTTCCTTGGTGAGGATTCGTTCTTTGTTTTTCCTTACCTGTAAGATGAATATCAGGAAACCTTAAGGCCAAAACGGTCCCCGAACACCATCTGGCCATCATTACCATCAATATCATATTCACCTAATTAGCTTAAGTTTAGTTTAAGGCATCTCCTGGCGCATCATTACCATCATCAACTCTCATATCATCGGGGCAGCGTAACCCCACCTTCCAGGCGCCCCAACTTCAGAAGTGGTTTACAAGTACGCCATGCCAGGAGAGATCACCAGAAATGTTGAAATGACAACCTGGAGTATTTGAAAAAAAAAAATTAAACCTAAATTGTTATTTTTAAACAAGCTGATTGACCGGTGTTGCCTATATATGTATTTATCCCAATCTCATCACAAATCAGCTTTTTGACCTAGAAAACTGTGGATTTGGCACAAATTTCCGTCAATAAGGAGATTTTATTTTTCACTCCTCACTTCTTATACAGATGTGTGCTTTACGTGGATTTAAACTGCATCGTGAGGGTCCGTATTCATTCAGCATTCACCCCGAACACTCTGGATTACACAACAATATTACCCCTTTATGATTACGGAATAGTGAAGTGCTTTGGAGTCCTACACCATTATATGGTGCTGAGACCTGAATATTACAACGGAATGGGGAAAAGCGACTGGAAGCGTCTGAGATGTGGAATTTGAATAAAATTAATTCAGGCTTTCGAGATATATACCGGTACGTATATATATTCTATTGAAAAATACTAAAGTATTTTTTTCGTTCCTGTGTACGTAAGTTACTGTGTGAAAATCAGACCAATACTCGCCATCATTATAAAGTAACACATTAATGTATTTCTGCATAAATGTATGTATTTTCCAAGAAAACTGTATATTTATGACCCAAATACGACACATATGTTTTACTATATCAGCCAGAAGGAATTTATAATTAAAACCTGCACACTTACATTACTTCCATCCTGTATTAGTATATTTAGAATGTTTTGGTCCACCGCTGGTGCTGTGGTCTCGGGATATCGTCGTTGCCTCATACTAGCAGGCCCACGTTCGATCGCTGGTCAGGGCAAGTTTTCTGGGTGCATTTCTTCGGTATTTTTCCTTTCGTGAAAGACGTATTTACTATAGTTCAGAATATAATTTGATTAATAGGGTAAAATTGAATCATAATGCTGTCACATTCGCCTTGTTTAGCATGAATATGTTGGGTGAGTAGTGTATCTTGTCTTAAAGGTAAATGTTGTCTCGGAGGTAGACCTAACTTTTAGCTGAAAACTCATCCAGCCAAAGTTTAATAATCGTTTCCCTAGGTTGTATCATTATAAGACCCGGGTGAAGTGGGGCATTGAAAATGTACATCTAAAGGTAGAGGTTAGAGTAAGGTAAAGAGAGAGAGAGAGAGAGAGAGAGAGAGAGAGAGAGAGAGAGAGAGAGAGGGAGAACAAAAATAATATTTGGAATGACTACTTGCTGATTATAGCGGTAAAATTAACTGAAGATTATAAAGAAACTAAAAATTTGGATGAATGGTTATCCTGAAATATAGTTATTATTACATTTTATTCTTTAAAAATAAAGATCTTGGCGACAGAAATGGATGGATTACGGAGAAGTATGAGAATATCCAGGCTACAACATATTAGAAATACATATATTAGACAAGAAATGGACGCACAAGAAACTGTTATTGATAGGATAACAAATAGAGCTTTACAGTGGTAAGAACTGCGGATGTCGGAAGACCAGTGGCCTAAACAGGTGTTAGTTTGGATGGTACCAGGCAGAAGGAAGAGGGGGAGAAGTAGAAGACCATGGTATGAGGGAATGTATGATACCATGATGAAGAGGGGTATGGAAGGACAATGGGATGATAGGAATCTCTGGAAAGCAGGAATTAAAGGCGAACTGCTGTAAAGTGGAAAGCCTGTATTAATTAGTAGTAGTAGTAATAGGACTTTATTAGACTAAAAGTAAGATATATACAATGTTATTTACAAATATGGGTCTCATGGGCAGTAAGCCGTACGTGCTGTTGACATTCCGTTACAATTGGTAATAATATAGAGGAAACAAAAAGAAAAACAATAATATTACAATTACATAAAGAAAACATAATAGTATTAAAATTACACAATAATACAATAGCATTATACATTAATTAAATTATGTATAGTTATTAAGAATTAATGGTAATGCATTTTGATAACATGTATTTATTCACGAATAAGTGTTGTTCTTATTTTCCGCGTTTTGCCCAGAAATTTGCCCAAGTTTATCCAATTTTCTGGATTTACCATCAACTCGTAGCATGCCAATCTTTCACGATTTGAATTTAGAAATCTTTCCGGTAATAACTGACGTCTCCAATATTCTAAATCGTTACATTTTTCTAATATATGTATCTCGTGTTCGAAGCTCCCGCACATTGGACATATTTGCATATCTTGATCGTCGCTAATTTTTAGAAATTTCCATGCCCCTGGCCTAAACCAAGCAACCCATGATCTCTCTTTAAATCATAGGTTGAGTATATAAGATTCTTTTCCACAAACGTGTTTTAGGTCTCTTTCTAAGTAAAAATAAAGATTCCATTTGTTTTTCTGTTTTCTACAATGGCATAGCCCAATGTTGGCCCTTAGCCTCTCCTTTGTTAGGAGTTATTACACCAAGTTAATTTAGTTACGTTTATACACTATCCTATAGATCATGAATAGTACGCGGTCAATATACCGACCAAATGAGACATCTAGCAGGCAACTAAGGTATTACTTGGATGATAAGTCATTAAATTTTCCTTAGAGGCCTAATTTTTCAGGTTTGAGGATCTTTTAGGAGCCTTAAAATCTTCAGACTCCGAAACCACGGCTTCAAGTCCCTCCCGCAGGACTTGCGGCCGACTGTTTATGTGTTTTAAGATCTTTAATTTCTAAGATTATGTCGCGCCTCAAACCTTTATTTCTTCCAGTAGGCAGTAGAATATTGTTGTGTGTTCTTGTCTGTTCTTCGGTGGTCCACGTATTTAATTTTAATCTTATGATAAATTGTGACGAGGACACATACAAGAATCTACAAGGATATAAGTTAAAATAAAATAAATAATAAATAAAAAAGAAAAGAGGTACGAAATGGTAATTTTCAGGGAATGGATTTATGTACCTATGTACAATTCATCCTTTATATAATATGGTACTTCCATGTTATTTATCTATTAAGAAAAAAATTAATTTAAGCAAAGAGTTTACTAGCATCCTACCTACCAATTCAATAGCAACTTCTGACTCTCTTCTCTGTCCTCCCTTGTATTTCTTACAACTCGTCAAGAGTCCATCCCAAATATTGAAATAAAGGAGAGAATTGGCAGTATTTTTAGTGGAACTTACTATATATTTGCGATTTGTGTGATTTCGTGAAGAGATGAGCTATAGCTCCGCTTAAAATGTCAATTTTGATAGTAGCCTATGTATACCATTATTCGATAGCGAGGAGATACTAAAGGCTAACACCCACACTCTAGTGAGTGTAACGGGAATTAGTGGGGTAATGAGGTCTAACACTCTGGGTTGTGGATTTTCACCGTGGGAATAGGGCGAGGAGCGAACCAAGGACACTAAGTACAATTAAGCAGGCTTTCCAATACATACACTGATGTCAATATAATATATATTTTTTTTAATAAAATGTAGCACAATGGGCGATCAATTATTACACTGTTCACACAAACTATCCTGGGTATGGATACATTATGATATTCCGGTATTATTACTTCGGAAATTACAGGTGCTAATAGCGGTCAACACCGGACCGATTTCATTAATATTGTGGCGAATCTATCGGGTTTTAACTTTTAATTAATAACTGGTCTTCACTCGACGTATTCAACTGTACTCTGTGGATATAACACACGAATATTAAAGGATCACCTGTAATTCGATCAGCACACTGATGCTTTTAGGATTAAATTTAAATGACCGCTATTATCCGGCCTAACACTTTTCTGAGCGGTTAATAGGTCGCTCGCCTACGACCGGCGATATATGTGCCCGCACTGCCGCGGGACTCAACCAATTGACCCCTGCGCGGGCGTCTTACGTACTGTAATCTTTCATTATTTGGAATATATCTATACTCCTTCTTAAGGACACAATTTACAATACCAATATTCTCATTGGCTGGAACATACAATTAACATATAAAATAAACTCCTTACTTGCAGAATATTTAATTATGAACTCTAATTGGATATTAGAGTTCCCACTCTACCTAAACATGAATCTCGGGGAAATCATTGGTCCGATATATCCAGGGTGTGTTTTTCACACGACTTATGGGTAATTAGGTCCACTTACAATCTTCAGTTAATGATGCCGGAAGTCGGTCATTCATTTAAACCAAAAAACAGATGGACATAGATTTTTGCTGCTGTCTCCATCTTAAGGGAAGGATGACTTCTATAGCCGGATAAGGGACATTTCCTAGTCTCAAGCAGTGAGATCGTTTTACAAAAGAACCAATTCGCTCCGGCTGTAAAACAATTTAAGCTACACATGTGTTGGTTTTAAACTTGGGATACAAAGACAGAAATGTCTTCTTTGATATTTACTCAAGCGTAACAAATTAAGTAAAAGGTTCTCAAGAACCTTTTGGAGAATGTAATTATACATATTAGTTCAGCCGTCTACACGTGTTTAATAATCAAAAGGTAATTAGTACGAATACTATTGCTACATGAATAACATTAAGAAATTGGATCTGGAAGTAAACATCAATAAAACTAAAAACTTGGTCACACATAGAAATACAATGTATGTATATATATATATATGCTTAAGTTTCTTCGAGTAGTAGGAAGTCCCCTGGGTTGGTGACCAGCCATCCACAGAGCAAGACTAGTGGTGGGGCTGCTACCTTATAGCCTTTAGTCAGGCGTTCAAAATATGGAATTTCCTCCATATTTGATGGAACGGTTATACCCCCGTGACCCGGGCCACATGGCCTAAAACGAATTTGTTAATGATGATGATGATATATATATATATATTAATTTAAATGGACAGTTAATGACAAATGAAGGAAATTTTGAAGAATTGGTTGAATTCAAATATCTAGCAAGAATCATTAAAAATATAAATGATATGCAAAAATAAATTGAACATAGACTCAATTCTGGAAATACTTGCTATTATGTATTACAGGACTCGAGTCATCCCAACGTCTCTCAAAAAAAAGTTCAACTGAAAAATACATAAAACTGTTATTCTCCCAGTTACATTATATGTATGCGAAACATTGACTCTTACTTTACGGGAGGAGAAAAGATTACAAGTATTTCAGAGTAAATTTATTAGGAACATTTTTGAATCAAATGGAGAAAACTACATAACAGTGAGCTGCTGATTTTTACCGGAAATCACATGTTAAGAACAGTTAAGTCTCATAGACTGCAATAGGCAGAATATGTAGCACGAATGGAGAATGGAAAAAGGACATGGTAGTTTCTTGTAGGAAAACGCTTTAGTGGACCAAGAATGAGATGGCAGAATAATACTAACAAACGAAACTACTTCTAGACAAAACATATATATGTATATTTATTTATTTACTTAATGGAGGAAAAAATACGTGTATATGAGAATAAAGTTCTTAGGAAAATTCTTGGACCAAAGAGAGATGAACAGATAGATGAATGCAAAAGATTACATAACACTGAGCTACATCATCTTCATTGGAAACCAGATATTATAAGAACAGTTAAGTCTAGTAGACTACAATGGGTAGAACATGGACATGAGGGTTCAAAAAGGAACTTGAAACTTTTTGTAGCAAAAACCAGAGGAAAAACGTCCAGTTGATAGACCAAGAATGAGGTGGGAGAGTAATATTAACCATGATTAGAGGGAAGTATATTATACAAGGGATGATTGAAAAAAAAATAGCTCAAGATAGGTATGTATTGAGAGCTTATGTCCGCGCGGCCATTAATCTATGGGTTCGATAGTGCCAGTGTGTTAGTTAGGCTTATATATTTTTACTGTTTTTCTTTTCATTGTGTATATTCGATCATATGATTATACATGAATGCATGTTTTAAGATTCTTCGATCATATGATTATACATGAATGCATGTTTTAAAATTCTTCGATCATATGATTATACTACAAATTTTGTATGAATAAAATTTTCAAGGGTAATTGCTTCATTTAGTTTTTTTAGAAAAAATTTTCTATCTTCTGTGGAAAATTGCAATTTTTCTTTGCTAAACCATTTTTCAATCCATTGAATTTTTTCAGGATTAGAAATATATATGTATTCTATTCCAATAGATCCGAAATAAATGTTTTTCAGATAATTAATTATATTTTTTAATGTAGTTTTTCCAAACCCTATTAAATTTCCAGCTTCAAAAGTTGTATTTAGTTCTTTTTCAGATAATCCAATTTTTTTTTAATTTAAAGAAGCATCTCTAAAAGGTTGTAAAATACCAATAAATCCTACCTTATTTGGCCCTTTACGAATATGAACATAGCCTAAAACCTTACGTTCCATGATAAAGGCGTGGGCAGTAACAATAACATTATAAATTTGATCATTTCCAATGAGAGATCCTGGTTGATTTAATTCCGCCCAGATTAGTATACTTAGTGATGATCCATGAATGCATGTTTTAAGATTCGGCAGTGCATGGCAATCGGGATATACTGATTTTATTTCAGGGAATATAAAACTAATATTTTCATGAGCACCATGTAACGAATAAGCTGGGATCATATTATATTAAACTCAAATATGCTGATGGAAAATGAAGCACTTTTTTATTGCTATGATAAATCTTTGATTTTACATACTAAACGTTAAGATTGTAAAACATATTAATGCAATTTTTATGCAAATTGAACGTTTTTTTGTTTTTACTAATTCAAAAGTAACATATAATGTCAAGGTAACATTGATAAATTCCATTAAAAGTGTTGAGAAGAGTTTTTAAATAGTTTCGCAAAACTCAGTAATAGTTTATTACGATGCGAGGTTGGAAAATGGTTTTTACAGAAGCAAGGAAATGTTTAAAAACCGAGCGATAGCAGGGTTTTTAATTTACGAGATTCTGTAAATCACTTCACAAACGTGCGTTGTACATTACTTTTTGCACGATGGTGTTTTCAAAACAATAAATAATAATAAAATATCAGATGGCACACTTTAACTTCTTGGTTCAGATATAACATATAGCTACGATTGGGATATACATAATAAATTAAACTTGTATCAAATTATGTGTGGCACCATAAGAAGAACCCTCTGAAAGACTCGAAGAGAAACTCAGCTCAGGTTTTATAAAATGATGGCTGTTCCTGTTCTTTTATATGGATCTGAATCTTGGGTACTTACAAAAAAGATATCTCATAGATTCAAGCCAGTGAAATGAAATTTTTAAGATCCGTAAAAGGATGTACACTCATGGACAGATTACACAATCAGTCAATAAGAAATGAACTGGAGATATTTTCAATAGTCGATAAACTAGACGAGCACAAATACCAATGGAAAGAATATTTAGACATAATGGATACCACAAGATTACCCAAAAAGATCAACACGTACAAATCACATGGAATAATATATTTGGGACGCCCAAGGAAACGATGGACTTGAGACCGGAACAGGTCGCATTGACCTAATCCTGAAGAGGAAGAAGAAGAATAGCATCTTTGTTGGAAATATTTGCGTTATTATAAACAACTGACAGTGTGGGCAATGTTTATTAGTTGACACTACAGCAGGCCGTGACACCAATCAGTCATAAAATGGCGGCAAGTATGTATGCCTATTTGTTATATTGTTTCAACTAAAGTTAAGTTCATTTAAAATGCAGTGATTTGTTCCGTATAATGTACGTTAACACTAACTTTTGGATATATTTTTGTATATACATTGTACGTAGTATACATAAAGGGCAGTGGTTTTACTTCCCCACGAGGTTTGTAATATCTAATATTACAGTATACTTATTTAGGTTGGCAACCCCGAAATGTAGGAAGTTGAACTTTTAATCATGGTCGCCATTGCATTGTAAGTACTTCAAAAGTACCAGCGCGCAAAAAAATTATTTTGAGTTTATCGGAGAAAAATACGTATTATATATTACGCTATTCTCTAATCTTAACTCTTAGCACCTAAAAAACCCCTCCCTACTAATAATTCAACGAGTTCCTCAGAAACACACTGTAATAGCGAGAATCGCTATGTTGAAATGTTAAAATCTACGCCTTCATGATTTCCGGTCTACCTACTTTTAAATTACTATTATGGCTCTTGCAAAATTATATAAAAAAGTTTTTTGGTTTATACGTTGCATCAGAGACGTTTCCGGACATAGGAAAATTGATACTTCTGCTCTTATTCATCACCTTTGAAAGTTTTTAATGCTAAGCAAACTCCCTGTGTTGTCATGAAAATCTTTGTGGGGTTCACAATGAGAGAGATAATCCGAGAGATAAAGTGAATTTAAACATCTGTAATGCAGGCACCCTTAAAACTTTTCAAGTTATTCGTTACGACCGAAATACTGATTTGAACTTGTGAAGTTTTAGTGACAAGAAGTCCTACTTTATGCGGTAGAGTACCACATTAAAGTTTAGACTTTGTAATAATTATAACTTACGCCAGAGATCGCCTTCAGTTGTGCTTTTAACATGCTCATTATAATATATTAAAAACTTAACAGGTTTGCTGAAGCTTAGGAATATGGGTATGCATTTATAATGTGAAAATAAATTGGAGATAACTTATAAATAAGCAGACCAGTGTGAAGAAATGCGGAGAACGAGGATTGCGACCGGTGGTCTTAAAATCCAGTACTTTGCAGCAGAATTTACTTTTAACAAACCTACTGGTGGCACAATGACCCTGGTGTCGTCTCAGCCTCTAACGTAAATGAGTACCAGACTCTTGTTGTGGCAGTAAATTCGGCCGTCACGCAGGAGTGACGACCAGGCTGACATCAAATGCCGATTGTCTAGAAAAAGTGGGTGCCTTAACCACCTACTACCCCAAAGGTCTCCTAAGGCCTGTAGTGGGATCACTTTATATTTGCTTCTGATAAATAATGTGGTTCTTTTTAACATAATTTTATTTGGAATGTTTTCTGGCAAGAAATTAAACTACTTTTCCAAAGTAGATACCATCAAGTTCTATGGACTTGATTCATCTTTCAGTGAGCTTAATTATCACCAACACTAGTCTCTGGTTCTTGAGATAATAATCTGTGGAGACCCGACTTCCACATCTTCAATGTTTTCAATATTTCAGGCATGAAACGGGCTATGGATCGAAAGAGCTGGTAATCTGAAGACTGATGTTCAGAGCTATATGCTGGGTGTGGTATCTATTCGATTTTTCCTAATTCCTGAATTTTTGTCACGGTTGTTCTGAGGTCCGGTCGGATTTGAACCTACGAGTCTAAAAATTTCATCAAGTTGTTCATAATAAATATCAGCATCGATTATGCATCCATTAGCAACAAACTTTCATTGAATGATACCTTCAAAATTCCACCAGACACACAACATTACATTAAAAACAGACATATCTTATGGAACAACCTAATAAATTCGTAAACATTTCCATCTAAAATTTTATTTGAATATGTAAATTAGAGACTATCGACCTCGGTGGTCTATGGGTTAATTTCCTTGCCTTTGTTTCTGATGTTCAAACCCCGTCCGAGGCCAATGAAATTTTAGTATGGATAAATCAAAGGGACAAGTTCAACAGGAGGAACTTTAAACCGTGGGTCCCAAATATAAAGATTTTCGGACTTATAATAAAACGTCAATCCTAAATTCGATCCTCTAGCAGGTTTTATCGGCCTTTTCCACCCACGTAACTACTAATTTACGAACGTAAATTTGAAGTTAGTATACTCAACCAGGATATTTGCATACAATACTTAATGCAAGTAAAGATATTTTATACCTGTACTCGAATTTGAATCAAAGATATCCAGCTTTAAGCACTGATGTTCTTAGCACTTGAATTACTCAGGCAGTCAAGGAGCAGACACTAATTTCTCTCTCTTTGAAATTCCCACGTACCCATAGTAGTGAAAACTTTCATTCGTATTACAACAGGATTGTTTCTACGAAGAAGAGATAATGATGAGATTTGTCCTGTGCTATAGCTGCTAATTATGAATATAATATTGAAAATAATGTAATCAGGCATACAATTCTTATGCAACTAAAGAGAAACATTTCGGAGATTGTAGGTCAAATCCCGGTTCAGGCAGAACATTTTCTCTTTAGTTCTAATAACATAGTTGCCTACAAAGTGTCTCTTTGGGGCGATGAGCTAACCGCTTGTCACTCGCTCACACCTGTAGCAAAATAGCGTAACTAAATTAACTACGTTGTAATTAATTTTCGCAAGGGAGCACCCTTGCCCTACGTTGGTATATACAGGATAGACAGTCAGTTTATATGATATATTAATTGGAGTATATTTTTCATGGTCATTAAATTAGAACTCCAACTCCATTGAGTCACATCATTGCCAAGATGAGGCACGTTGTAGTCAAAGTGACTGATTTCATTATGTTAGATCCAAACGACTTATCGATGATCGCCACAAACACCCTCTACAATACAGGTAAAATTTATCGCAACCGACCCAATCGATCAACGCCGGTTGCGTCCCAAGTTTACATATAAACTACATTAAGTTCGCTTCCATTATTCATCTTAAAATAGGGGTGTCCACAGAGCTATTTATAACCAAGAGAACAATGATTATACAGAAAATCATCATAAGCTCCCCAATTACAGAATTATGACTGACACGAAATAATGTTGTTGGCTATAATTAAAGAACTGCATTCATTTTAAATTCATTCATTCTTGAGCCATTTCTTATTGTGATTTCAAAATCTGTATTCTTGTTAGATCAGGTTACATTGAAATTATATGATTTGAATAAAATATCCCCTAAGATAAGTTCTTTTTCAAAGAGGTAAGCACTATATGTCTTACATGGTGAGCTACTCCACGTAAACAATACTCTCTCATTTTGGTGCACTATTTTGATATCGTCCATTTAAATAGTTCTAATACACTGTTCACTGTTTTATTATATTATTCCAATTTTTCTTATGCCAATGTAATTTTATTTAACCGATAACTTCATTTATAATCTTTGAAGAGATTAGCCCCTCGTCATCTTGGTCTTCCTCGCCATCTTGGTTTTCCTCGCCATCTTTTACCAATGTGAAGAACCACACAAACTGGCCTTTTGTGTCTATCTTTTATTCTCTACGTTTTGCAACATGGCTCCAACTTTCATTTGGTATTGATAGCAAATAAATTTGTTGACTTACTTTAAAGTATTTAATTTGAGAACCTGTCCTTCAGTGATATGTCCTGGGTATTTCATCAACATTTATTCTAGGGGATAATTGTACATTGAGAACCGTACAGAAGTAAGGGGTTTACACAAGTTCCAGTGTTTCAATTCCATGTTCGGAGACTAATTGTCATAGGTATACTTATTCGGATTTATGTAAATTATAGTTGTAACACAGCAATTATTAAAAGCATTGCAGGGCCAGATTAGGCCTGCATTAGGTTAGATGGAGTAGAAGTAGAAATTGTAAAAAAAAGGCATAGACAGTCCATTTTCACTTAGCATGGTATTACAGCTTTTGATCATTAAATTGTACAACTCATGGCTGGATTAAATTGCAAACCTCTTCCAATACTTATGTTGAGAAGGTATTTTGGCCAGGGTAATTAGAGTACTTTTTTAAAAAAATTCCTGGCCACATTTTAAACACGATTGTTTATAATTTTCTGCCCTGGGGCAGGTCCTTCAGTGCAATCATAACATTTTCATGCTTTGCAGTTTCACCAGGGAATTTTAGATGTGGTAGCTTGCCGTTGTTTTCCACACCATAATAGTAGAGAAGTGGTAGGAATTCAATGCATATATTTTGGAAAAAAATCGACGCTGTGCTGTTTTCTGCAGAAAGTCCATAAATGTGCCAAAACGTGTTTTTTCAGCTATGAAGAAAAATTAATTTGGAAAAGCAAAATAATGTTATAGCGCTCAAAAAGAAAAAAAAATAGCTCTGAACAGATACAATTGGATCACAGCTTTTTGTCAAAAATATATAAAAACGATGAAAAAAGTTTCTTATTTTACCATTGTATTACTTAGGCTGTCCCTCCATGGTATCTTTACCTTGTCGTGGTGGAGTGGCTTGCGTGCTTAAATGATACTGAGAGCTATGCCGGCGGTAGCATTACTGCCGATAGGGTTACCCATGCCGGACTGGTCAAAGGTGATAAGCCAGACGAAAAAAGTACCTTGGGAGAAAGAGTGACGATCTTTCACCGTAAAAATACAACCGTCAAGAAATGCTGACATGGGTTCAACTGGGGTAAAATTTTCCGGAGGTCAAATAGTCCCCCATTCGGATCTCCGGGCGGGGACTACTTCAGGGAACCCATGCCAAAGGCTCAAACACAGGGACATGTTCCTAGGAACATGGAATGTTCGGACTTTATACAATAGCGGGGCACTAGAGATATTAACGCGGGAATTAGATAAATCGCCATTGGATATAGTCGCTTTACAGGAAGTCAGGTGGCCAGGAGAAGGTAGTCAGGAATCAGGAAGCTTTGCATTATACTACGGGGGTGCAGCAAGACCTGCATTTGGAACGGGTTTTTTTGTTAATGTTTTTAGTGTATAATGCTATTGTGTTATTATTTAATGGTAATATTTTTATTGTGTTTTCTTTATGTAATTGTAATGTTATTGCTGTTTTTGTTTATTTTTCTTTACACTAGTACCAATTATTACTTTATTGTAACGGACTGTCAACAGCACGTACGGCTTACTGCCCGTGCGACCCATATTTATAAATAATATTGTAAATATCTTACTTTTTGTCTAATAAAGTCCTACTACTACTAGTCAGAAGGAGGATCCTCTCCGCTATCCGAGATATTAAGTTTGTTAGTGATAGGGTATCATACATAATTCTAAAGGGTAAACAACATGATTTTATAATTGCAAATGTACATACCCCCACAGAAAATAAAGATGACAACATCAAGGATGAGTTCTATGAAGAATTAGAATGCTTATTTGATAAGCCTTTCACGATATCATATGAAAATTATCTTAGGAGATTTTAATGCAAAAGTGGGGCGGGAAGATATATTCAAACCAACAATAGGCAAATTCAGTCTCTATGAAGATAGTAACGACAATGGGGTTAGATTAGACACATTAGCCACATCAAAGAATCTCATTGTTAAGAGCACAACATTTCAGCATAAGGATATTCATAAATACTCCTGGACGTCCCCAGATGGAGATACTCGGAACCAGATAGATCATCTATTAGTGGATAAACGCTGGCACAGTAGCATCATCGATGTTAGATCAGTTAGAGGGACAGACTGCAATTCGGATCATCATCTGGTCAGGGTGAAAATCAGACAACGGCTATCGCTTATGAGAGGAACAAACGCTAAAGATGATTCTGTAAAATTTGAATTAAAAACTTGAAAAATGATGAAATGCGGCAAGAATACCAAATCAAAATTGCTAATAGATTTGAAGTACTGGAATCTTCAGATGACAATGTGGCAAACGAAGAAGAAACTGATATAAATAAAGAATGGGAGGCTGTAAGAGATACTATTAAATTGTCAGCATCAGAAAGCATTGGTTGTTTAAAAAAGAGGCAAAACAAGAAATGGTTTGATGAGGAATGTGCCGACATTGTAAAGAAAAGAAAGCTAGCAAAAATGAAATGGTTACAGGAGCCAAATGAGGTAAATTTAGAGCAATTGGGTAGTATTAGACGGCAAACCACCAAGTTACTAAAGAGTAAAAAGAGGGAATATTTGAGAGAGAAGATTAATGATCTTGAAATGAATGCAAAAAATAGGAACATTAGAGAATTATATCAGGGAATTAGTATAGAGAAGAAAGGGTTTCAGGCTAGAACAAACATAATTCGGAATGAAAATGGGGATATAATTGCAGATTCAAGGAGTATATTAAATATATGGAAAAGTTACTTTAATCAGCTATTAAATGTACATACAGAACAGGACATTGAGGAGGATAATTTACAGACAGCAGAAATGCTAGTCGCAGAGCCAAGTGCATTAGAGGTTGAAATGGCGATTGAAAAATTGAAGATGTATAAAGCATCAGGTTCAGATGAGATCCCAGCAGAACTGATAAAATCAGGGGAGAAAAATTGATGGACAAGATATGCGGGTTGCTTAGTATGATTTGGGAAAAAGAAGCTATTCCAGATGAATGGAAGGAATCAATTATCGTACGGTACCAATTTATAAGAAAGGAGATAAAACTGATTGCAACAACTACAGGAGCATCTCATTACTTTCAACTTCATACAAAATTCTAACAAATATATTAGTAAGCAGACTTACTCCCTATATTAATGACATTCTAGGAGATCATCAATGTGCAATTAGAAGAAACAGGTCTACAACAAATCAGATCTTTAGTATAAGACAGATTTTAGAAAAGAAATTGGAATATAATGGTACTGTACATCAACTATACGTAGACTTCAAAAAAGCATATGATTAAATTAAGAGGGAGAAGTTATATAGTATCTTGATGGAGTTCGGAATTCCTAAAAAGTTAGTTAGACTTATACGAATGTGTCTAAATGGCACAAAGAGTAGAGTGCGTGCAGGCAAACAGTTTTCGGACACTTTTGAAACCCAGAATGGGTTGCAGCAAGGACATGCACTTTCTCCTCTACTATTTAATTTTGTACTAGAGCATGCCATTAAATCTTTAGAGAATGAGGAAGGCTTACAACTGAATGGTATTAATAAGCTGTTAGTTTATGCTGATGATGTAGTATTGTTGGCCGATAGCGAGGAGATACTAAAGGACAATACGCGCACACTGTTGAGTAATACTAAGAAATTAGGATTGGAAGTAAATATCAATAAAACTAAATATATGGTCACACGTAGAAATTCATTATATAATGGAAATGGACTGCTAATGACAAATGAGGGAAATTTTGAGGAAGTGGCTGAATTCAAGTACCTAGGAACAGTAATCACAAATAGGAATTAGATGCACAAAGAAATTAAACATAGGCTCAATTCTGGAAATGCGTGTTATTATGTATTGCAGAGACTCTTGATGTCCCAACTCCTTTCAAAAAATGTTAAACTGAAAATATATAAAACTATTATTCTACCTGTTATATTATATGGATGCGAAACATGGACTCTTACTTTAAAGGAGGAAAGGAGATTACAAGTATTTGAGAATAAAGTACTTAGGAAAATTTGTGGACCAAAGAGAGATGAACAGACATGTGAATGGAGAAGACAAATAACAATGAACTACATGGTCTTTATAGGAAGCCAGGTATATTAAGAACAGTAAAGTCTCGTAGACTGCGATGGGCAGGACATGTTGCACGTATGGGGAATGAAAGACTTGCATGGAAACTTCTTGTAGGAAAGCCAGAGGGAAAACGCCCAGTTGGTAGACCAAGGATGAGGTGGGAGAATAACATTAACTATGATTTGAGGGAAGTAGATTATACAGGGAATGATTGGAAAGCATTAGCTCAGGATAGGGATGTATGGAGAGCTTATGTCCGCGCGGCCATGAACCTACGGGTTCGATAGTGCCAGTGAGTAAGTAAGTATTACTTAGGCTGTAATCATTGTAAATACTTTTTCGGGCTTAAATTGTAGCTTTTATAACGCCTATATACTGTCTAATGAAAATTTTCTGCAACAATATTATATATAACTAGGCCCTATCTGCGCAATTCGCTAAAATGTAAAACAGGTGTCTCAGTTATATGCCTTCAATACCGTATGACCAGTAAGAGTCCTATAGCAATTGTTCAAAGTGCTTTTTATTCTTGAGGGATTGCTCTACAACCCTCACCCAATCAAACTACGTAAAGAACATTTGAACATCTAAGAAAACGCCTCCAAAAATAAGGCTATTTCAGTTTGACGCGCCGCCGCCAAAAAGGAAGAGCCGACATGTTTCGGGAATTCTCTCGATGCTCCTGCTACTCGAGCACCGAAAATAAGCGATCTCACGCGTTCCCTCACCATGTTGGTCCTTCCCCTCCGACGGCACATCAGACTGAAATCGCCACATGTTTTAGTTTTTTTAGATGTTCAATATGTTCTTCTCCATATACTACTTTTGATTATATGGGGATTGTACAGTAATCCTTCAAGAACAAAAAGCACTTTGAACAATTGCTGAGGGACTATTATTGGTCATATGAATAACATATTACTGAAATATGTTTTAAATTGTAGCGAATTGTGGAAAAAGTTAGATACTTTTGCACAAAATTTTCATTACAGGTAAGCGTCAAAAAAGGATACACGAAAAAAACCTATACAACGATTACGGGCCTAGTAACACAATGGTAAAAAATGCAATTTTCTTAGTTTTTACTTTTTTTAAAAAAGTTGTGAACCATTTGTATCTACCCAGGTTTTTTTTAGCGCAACGACATATGTTTTTGTTTTTTTTAATGTTTCTTCATAGCTGAAAAGTAAAGAAATAATGGACCTTTATGAATTGTTTGTACTTAGATGTCCCATACCGATTTCTTCAAAAACATATGCATTGAATTCCTACGATTTTTCTGATAATTATCGCGTTGAAAAGTGGGCAGGAGTTTTTAAAATGTGGTTCTTACTGCTAATTACCCTGGCCTAATTGTGTTACTGTTGATAGTGATTCATTCGTCGGATGAGGACGTTAAGTTTGGTGTTATTCTTGGTGCTTTTCCACAGGAGTAAGGTACGTGTCGGCATCGGGTTTCACCTTCTCCCTTCTCTTCATCATCCCTCGTACAAAATAGTTAAACTACATAAAATCACTTAAAACGTACAGCTAACAGACTCTCTTCTTTATACGCAATAATATAGAACAGACACTGGAAAAATCTACATGCGCTAACGGCTATTGATGGGATAGAGGGGCGTAGAGAGAGAGAGAGAGAGAGAGAGAGAGAGTCAGGCAGACAGACAGACACATGGAGAGAATATTATGTTCTGCATTTTTAAGAAAACATTAGTACAGCGTATTCCTCTTTGTGACGTGAAGAAGGTCATAAGAAAATTAATTAATTTGTTTTTTTTTTTTCCTTCATGGCGCGACAGACTTTGGAGGTCATTCGTCTACCAGCTGGCTGTTGACCTCACATCCACATGCCTTAATCACAGAGGTGAAAGATTATCGAACCAGAGTATTGATGATATGTAGTCAGCATGTAGGATCCGTCAGCTGTTAATTTGGTTATCACAACCTGGCGCAGATATTTATAGTAGCTAATGGAGCCGGTCAAGTATGTAATCATTCCCGTTCGAATCTGTCTCCTCGCGTTTCCCAGTCTCACTGCTTTTACGGTGAAACTTGGCGTATTCAGGAAAGTGGGAGGGGATGCGAAACGTATACGTGGGAGTAGAATGCAAGCAAGAGCGATCGGAAGTCCCAGTTGGATCAGATTTCCCGTGACCAGTGAACAGTCTTCATATGCATAATAATTGTATACAATGACTGCGAAAGCTAATGTATTAAATCTTATGGAACCTACATTCTACAAGCATTACGCTTTGAACATAAGCCTGTATATTACATGCGGAAAAATAAATAAATATGTACTTAATACTGTAAATAAAATGTACTCCGGTAGCATTAAACGTGTATTTAGAATTTACATCAATGTATTTTCATGTGAAATTAAAAAGAAAATTATAATTTATGAGGTTTACATTCATCTACCAATAAATAAAATACCAGACAATAGTTGGTCAGTACTGAATAGCTTATTATTTATTTAATCAATTGAGTTGGTGTTTACTTGATGAAAATCCATATTTATTAATTAAATAAAAATAAAACGTAGTTTTATTTGATTTTCATATTTATTATATAATTCAGTGACAGCTGTTTCGGTGCACTGTACCTTCTTCAGACATGTTAACAAATTATGAATTCCAACTGATCTTAGATGTTAACATGTCTGAAGAAGGTACAGTGTACCGAAACAGCTGTCACTGAATTATATAATAAATATGAAAATCAAATAAAACTACGTTTTATTTTTATTTAATTAATATTATTTATTTTGTATAAAGTGGTTAAAAATTGCCAATTGTACATTGATTGAATTTATGAAAAATGTAAATATCAGCGTACTAATTTTCAAGCAATAGTGCATATATATATATATATATATATATATATATAGTGTGGAAAGCAACGGGAAACTACCATATCTACAGTTCCCTAGTAAAGCTGCAAGCACAGCAAGAAAATGTTATGATTGCAGGAGAAAGACCTGCCCTCGGGCAGAATTACTATGGATGGATATATATATATATATATATATATATATATATATATATAATGTGGCTATCGTTTGAAGTTCAGGGAGTAGTTACACTTAGAGAAATTTATTTCAAACAAAAGTATTATTTTTAAAAATACGATAGCCTACATCGACAGATGTATTATTATTTAATTACAGTATATCAAACTGAGATCTGAAATTCAGTTTAGATGTTTAGTGCAACACTACGTTTCACTATAAAAAACATTTTTTTGAAGATTCGTGTTCGGTTTTTATTTTTTATTATATTTTGTTTTATTTTTGGTAACTTCATATAGGATGACACATATTTTATAGATTAACACTTCAGTAATATTCATAATAATGATAATATTAAGTCCACCGCTGTGATATCGAGGTAGCGTGCTGCCTTATCACGCAGCGGGCCCAGGTTCGATCCCCGATCGGGGCAGTTTTTCTGGGTGAGGATTTTATCGGGTTTTTTCCTCACCTGTAAGACAAACGTCAGGAAAACTTTAAGGCCCAAACGGCCCCCGAAATCATATGGCCATCACCATCACCATCACCATTATCATCATCGTCATCATCATCATCATCATCACCATCATCATCATCATCATCATCACCATCCTTCACCGGTGTGGAAAGTAACGGGAAGCTACCACACCTACAATTCCTTAGTAAAGCTGCAAGCATGACATTAAAGTGCTATGATTGCAGTGACGGACCTGCCTTCGGGCAGAATTACTATGGATGGATGGATGGATAATATTAATTGATAATTGATGATGATTATAATAATTAATGATAATAATAGGTAATAATAAATGTGTGTTCGTAAAAGAAGGAATTCCTATGGCTATTGAGAAATATACGGTTTCTCCAGTTCTTGTTGTCTGTACACGAGTCTCTCGTGGCCACACTCCATTTCAGCCGCTCTCGCTTACGAAAACGTGGGAGTAAGACAGGATGTGTATCCAAATTTCTCACGATGTTAGATGAGCACCGGTCCCATACTGGTCGAAATTCAATGATAAAATGTCTTCCCTCATGCGAACTCGAACCAGTGCAAATCCCGTAGCTCTGCACCAAGGCACCATGACCTAAACTGTTCGGCTTACGGCGCGAGACTTTCTTCGGTAATACCATATTAATAACCTAAACATAAAATTGTAAATGTTTCATCAGAATACGATTAATTTAAGATTTGTATAAATCGATGATGGCCCAGGAGAATGGTAGAGTTTTCGCCAAATACAGTGTGCTCTCTCTACAAATCATCTATGGAAAAGCGGTCAGTCGAAGTAATGTGTAAATTGAAAAAAAGGCCACATTTACGTTATCTGTCCGCCTACCGACGAACCCTAAGCCGAAAAGTGCAGTGGATTGTATTGGCATATAACCCACAAACACGGAGACACACGGATTTTCGTTCTGTAATGGGTATATTACATGTTGTGTATAGTGACAATAGTTTCCAATAAAACGACTCACTTTAACCTTTTAAATATATATTTAAGTTAATTTGCCTTATATATAGCTCTTAATAAACGATACAATTATTAATGCAATAAAAAAATTGTATAAAAATGCAGTATCTAAAATTAAAATTGGAAAATATATATCAGAAGAAATTAAAGTAGTAGTAGGACTTTATTAGACAAAAAGTAAGATATTTACAATATTATTTACAAATATGGGTCGCACGGGCAGTAAGCCGTACGTGCTGTTGACAGTCCGTTACAATAAAGTAATAATTGGTACTAGTGTAAAGAAAAATAAACAAAAACAGCAATAACATTACAATTACATAAAGAAAACACAATAATATTACAATTAAGTAATAACACAATAGCAATAACATTACAATTACATAAAGAAAACACAATAATAGTATTACAATTAAATAATAACACAATAGCATTATACACTAAAAACATTAACCTTACAATTACATAAAGAAAACACAATAATATTACAATTAGATAATAACACAATAGCATTATACACTAAAAAAACATTAACATTACAATTACATAAAGAAAACACATTAATATTACAATTAAATAATAACACAACAGCATTATACACTAATTAATTTATATATAATTGTTAATAATTAATGGTATTGCATTTTGATAACATATATTTATTCATGAATGAGTGTTGTCCTTATTTTTCGCGTTTTGTCCAGAAATTTACCGAGGTTTATCCAATTTTCTGGATTTACCAATAACTCGTAGCATGCCAATCTTTCCCGATTTGAATTTAGAAATCTTTCCGGTAATAACTGACGTCTCCAATATTCTAAATCATTACATTTTCCTAATATATGTATCTCATCTTCAAAGTTCCCGCACATTGGACATATTCGCATATCGTGATCGTCGCTAATTTTTAGAAATTTCCATGCCCCTAGCCTAAACCAAGCAAGCCCTGATCTCTCCTTAAATCCTAGGTTGAGTATATACGATTCTTTTCCCCAGACGTGTTTTAGGTCTCTTTGTAAACACAGTGAGCGTTTTCCTGTACATTCGGCGAAGGTATCTTGTTGGTTTACATCTAAGTACCTCCTCCTTATTTTTCTCCACACGTTCTTGCGATTTTCAGTCCCTTTTTCCCATATCCAGCCCATCCCAATCTTTTGGAGTTCTCTCCTAACCTCGTCTGCCCAAAATTTAACATCTATGTTTTTAATTTGGTGGTCGTAGCAAATTGCTCTAAGCATTGTTTGTTCACCTTGGATTACTCGCAACCAGTATTTGAGTACACGAATTTTACAGTTAATATCGTCCTGGAATGACCCGAATTCATATAAAATTCCACAGTTAGAAACGGCCTTACTAAGTCCTGTAATATACTTTAGAAAATGCGTATATACCTTATTTAGTATTTCCGTTCTTTGGAAACCCCAAATCTCACTACTATAGTGCATGACTGGCCTGACCATAGCTCCATACATTTTTTCTAATGTGCTGACTGGAATATCAGGCACTCGACCCAGAATACCGAGTACACTGTTAAGTTGTCCCCTCCCTTTAAATAATGCTATATCAATGTGTTTTTTCCACTTTCCGTTCATTTTCAACGTCGTACCAAGATATTCGAAATGTTTCACGTTTTGAAGAACTTGATCTCTGTATTTCCATTCCTCTGTTCTACCATAAACCGTCCCATTTTTAAATGTCATTGTTTTTGTCTTACTAGCATTTACAGTCAATCCCCAATTCCTACAGTATATTTCCAGTAGGTCAAGACCTCTTTGCAATCCCTTGATTGTCTTGGAACAGATAATTAAATCATCTGCATACAACAGGACTGGGATTCTAACATTTCCTATCTCCGGAGCCTCAATTTCTCCTTCTAGCATTACGTCAACAATATCATCAACGAATAGATTAAATAGCGTTGGTGATAAAATGCAACCTTGTCTCACTCCCCGATTGGCTTCGCTGCTCTCTGTAATGTGCCCTTGGTCTACTTTTATACAAAATTTAACATATTTATAAATTGACATTAAAGCATGTATCATTTTACGAGACAATCCTTTCCGATTTAATTTTTCCCAAAGTGCGCTTCGGTCCACAGTATCAAATGCCATCTTAAAATCAATGAATGCACAAAATAATTTACCCCCCTTCATTTTCAGATTGTCATCAATTAATGTTCTCAGAACAAATAGGTTGTCCACCGTGGAGTACCCTTCTCTAAAACCTGCCTGATATTTTGAGAGCCTATTGTTCTCTTTAGCCCATTGTCTGATTCGTTCGTAAAGTACTTTACAATATATTTTTCCGAACACTGACAAGAGACAAATTCCCCTATAACTTTCTGGTATCTGTGCCCCACCTTTCCCTTTGTATAGCGGTTGGATGACACCTGTCGCCCAGGCTTCCGGATAATCTCCTCCATTAAAAAGTTTGTTGAACGCAGTTTTCAAAACGTCTAATAATTTATTGGATGATATCATATTTTTCAAGAATTCCCCTGGTATCCCATCAATTCCAGGTGCTTTACCATTCTTTAAACATTTAATGGAAGAAACCACTTCATTTTTCGAAATATCCTGATCCAGTAATTGAATATGAATTGGGTCAGGGATATCAACTATATTTCTTTGATTATATCTTAACCTCTCATTTCCCAGCACCCTATCAAAGTAACTTCTCCATTCCCCGGGCGTTATTCTTGTCCGATTTATGGACTTTACTTTGAGTTCCCTTAACGCTTTCCATATGTCCGCAATGTTCCCACTTTCAGTCGCGACTCTCATTTCTTCGGATTTCTTATTTTGCCATGCTAGTTTTGTTTCTGCCAATAAGTCTTTATATTCCTTTCTCTCTTGCGCATAATTTTTTCTGCTTTCATCTGTGCTTTCTTTTCTAAACTTTAAAAGACTACTTTCGACAAATTTCTTCTTCTTTCTACATGCATTATTGTACCACCCTTTGTCCTTCTGGTTCATTGCGTATTTAACCTTGAATTTTTCCCCTGCTTTTTGAAAACATTCTGTCAAAGTTTTAATAATTTCCTCCCCGCTAAGATCATTTAATTGCAGATCCTGTATTAGCGTTTCCAAACTCCTGTTAAATTCTTCTCTCAGATCCTCGATCCACCTGAAACGGATAATTGGCCGCAATATTGTTGCCACCTCATCATTAACTGTCTCACTAATACCTTTCATATTTAAAAAAGTTTGTTTGGGAAGTGGTGTGATTCGATTCTGGAAACTATACAGAAATTACTTAGGACTGGAATCATGTCTTGTGTGCATATTGAATAATCGATTACGCTACTTCCATTTTTATTAATAAATGTCAGTTCTCCATTTTTATCTTCCCTATATTTCCCATTCAGAATTTCAAGTTCAAATGCATCGCAAAAAGCTAACAATTGGTTTCCTTCTGAATTTAAAATCTTGTCTTTGCTTCTCCTACCCTCACCTCGTGTTTCATTATCATCCGATTTTATAGTGATATTTTCCTCCCCAATCCTACAGTTAAAGTCCCCTAAAATTATTATTCCCGCTTCCGGAAACCTATCTTTTATTTCTGCCAACGAGTCAGACAATTCAACGAAAAAATTTGGATTGGCATACCTGGAATTTAGTGGTTGGCGATAAATAGACAACAGACACATTTCTGCTCTTTCTGTATGGTAATATATACAAATTGCCTCTTTTAAAGTAATATTTACCTTTTTAATATATGGGTCTAAGTTAGCTTTATATAAAATGGCAACACCGCCTGGATATCTACCTCTCTTTCCTCTCTTTTGATTACCCTTAAAATAACCTTTCATATTACATAGATTTATGCATTCATTAGCTTTTAACCATGTTTCTCCTAGAGCTAATATATCAAAAGTCTCAATAAACTCTACACATCTGTCCATTGAAAGTTTTTGTTTTAACCCTTCGATATTCCATGAACCGACTGTCAACAAACCCTATTGTGTTCCCTTGTCATTAGTCTTACCTGAATTTTTCGAACTTCCCCCTCTCAATAGTTCCTTTTCTGCGGGTAGATTCTGAAGTCTTAGTGATTTTCTTGTTGGAGTTCTTGTGTCCGCCGGTCGTTCACCTCTTAGAGGTGGGGTATGATGTTTGCGTTCGGCCGTTTTTTGCTGTATGTTTATTGGATTTCTGGGAGTTATTAAGGTAGTGGCTCCTCTCTCTTTCTCTCGTGTAGAATTTTCTCCCTCCTCTGCTGTAAGGAGACCACCTGCTGCTGAAGCGTCCCCTGTATGTTTTGGGGACTCGCTGTCAATGACCTCTTCAAATTCATTTTCAGAGTTGTCCATATTTTGTAGTTTTTCCCTGCTCCAGATTCGTCCATTTATAATCAATTTATTAAATTGTATGATTGCATGGCAGCCCTGCCTCCTCGCCTCGAGCATGTGTCGCTTAAGAAAGTCTCTTTCGCGGCGCACCTTCTCACTAAAGTCTTCGGCAATATTGATACCGGTCCCTTTAAGATATTTACTGTCTCTAAGGATCCAACATTTTATTTTGTAGTGTGATAATTTGCATACAATAGGTCTCTTTCCACTATTCCCACGACCTACTCTGTGCGCTCTTTCAATATCACTGTCCACCAAATCAATGCCGATTTGCGCCACTACTCTTTTAACTATATGTTCAGTTTCCTCCCAGCTTTCCCTGTCTTCTTCATGCACACCATATATCACAATATTATTACGGCGACTCTGGTTTTCGAGATAGTCTAATTTAGATTCCAGCCATTTCAATCTGTCCACCATCCGATGCATGTTCGTCTCAATATCACGAATTTTTTCACCCACGTTGCACTTTTCAAACCCCTCTTTCACTTCAGTTGACAATGTTTCAATCAGCTTTCTAACTTCTTCCATAATGCTTTGTCCCCTGCACACTTCAATCACTCTAACAAAAGCACGTCCGCTCTTCTCGACGGCTAGCAAACTAATCCCCAAATTAAAGTAACAAAAGGTCTTCGTCAAGGTTGTAGCATATCACCAACATTATTTAAGATATTTGTACGTAAAGCACTGTCAAACTGGAGCAAAAAATGTTCAGGAATGGGAGTACCAATTGGAGATGGATCAACAGATACAATACTGTTATTTGCGGATGACCAGATAATAATTGCTCAAGAATATGAAGACATGGAGTTTATGTTCAGAAAATTATTGGACGAATACGATAACTGGGGTTTGAAAATAAATTCAGAAAAAAACATTTTATATGGGATGTGGAGCCGAAACCAAAGATTTTTTATTAGAAGATGAAAAGGGGTATATTAGAGGATGTGAAGAATTTGAGTATCTGGGAGTAAAATTAGATAAAGGGGATAAACAAGAAAGTAATATTAAGAACAGAATAAATAAAGGTAGAGCAATAACAGCAATGATGAATGGAATCTTATGGAACAGACATATAACCAGGAAAAATAAGTTACAAATATATAATTCAATAGTGAGAAGTGCTGTCACATATGGAGCTTAACTTTGGAAATTAAAAAAAACATAGAACAAAAACGTATGTCGATGGAAATGGATTTCTTGAGGAAAGCAGCACGATGTTCAAAATTATACAAAATAAGAAATACTGTCATAAGAGAAAAAATGAATATTGTTTATTCAGTAGTAGATTATATACGTTATAAGGAATTAAATTGGTATGGGCACGTACGACGAAAGCAAGAAGAAAGATTACCCAGGAAAACATTGGAATGGTGTCCACCTGGAAGAAGGGGGAGAAGAAGACCTCGATACTCGTGTATGCAGGAAATAAGAACTGGAATGAGAGCAAGAGGACTGGAGGACATGGATTGGATGGAGAGAGACGAATGGAGAAGAATAATAAAACTTTAGGCACAGGAAGATGTGCAAACATTCAAATTCTGTATATAAATAAAATATATAGCTCTTACATAACCTGTTTATTAAAGCATCCATATATTAATTCATTTTAGTGCTGGTATTACCTATATGTAAAAATTAAATTTATGTCAGTCTGCAAATTATAATTAAACACTAAAATTAGTTGTCACTTAAAACTCAAAAGGAAACATTACAACAGCCTTTACTGTATAATTAAGAGCACTAAAAGTTTTCATTGCTTTACAACAATCATAATTTGAATGCTAATAACACTCGACAATCTACATGAAATGGAATTATTTATTTAATGTGATGAATAAAAAAAGAAGAGAATTTTATCTCTGAGGTTTAATCTCTTTAGTCCCTTTGTATCCTGTAATATGATACAAGTTTTTTATCTCACTCTGTCAAGAGCTCAAAATCGTTGTGAATTGAATAGTTTTGTCATGACATTATGTCAGTACATTCATTTTATTTCTATTAAAATTAGGTGGGCATCAGTGCATAATTTTTAAAAACATTATTAATAAATGATAATCACTCAACCCATCAAACGTTTGTTCTTGTGAAAATCTAATTAAGTTTATTTGATAACTTACGTAACACAGAAACAAAATTATGACACTCTCATTCTGTTTTTGGTTCTTAAAAACCAAAATTGAAACCCAACAAAAAAATTATTATTTAGCGCTTAAAAATCTAATAAAAACTAAAAATTAACATAATTCCAATTAATTTAACACATTGGTGACCGACTGCTGTGCGATCCATCCACCGCTGCTGGACCGGACATTTCTGTCAGTAGCGTGGACTTTTAAATTTTAAACCGCGCTAGCACAGTGTGATTTTTACATCAATATATTTACAGTCAATAACAATATTGCATAAGTAAATCTTTATTAGTGTTCTCATCAGACCTTCTAGTAGAAATTGAGGGTTTGATAGCGTTATAAACATTTCCCTTTATTTAAAGGCACAGGGCAAAATAGCATATATATAGAGTTTCTTTTCTTGTGTTCACTAAAAACGTGGCAAGGGTTGGAAGGTTTTTTTTTTTCAGACACAGTTGGTGTTAATTTATGTTTCTATATGTCTCAGCCTTCTTGGTGGGTCTTGACATGGTGTTCTTTTCACTCTGTCTTCCCTCCTCTTTCCTGTCATCTGTTCCTAATTTTACGACTGCCAAACAAGAGGCTGTTTCAAGCAAAAAACTTCTGTTTGACAGATTGTTGTTAGGATTTTGAAATTTATAGACCCAAAAAGCATTAGAGTGCACAATTCACAGGCCACAATACAACTTTCTTGCTTCATTTCACTGTTTTTCTAAGGATGGAGTAATATGATAGGTACTGGTCAGCCCTGTCTACACCCTTCACATACTTGTTATTTTGAAGTATTCAATAGGGCATTTTTACAACTTTACCCCTCCCATTCTCGTGTTGCCTGATGCAATGTGCTAACCATTCTTACGTCTCTTTTATCTTTCGATGTTTGTAGCAAAAGGTCCCCCTTACTTCAAAACACACATTCTCCTGGTTTGAGTTTATTTCCTGCTTCCACAAATGATTTTGGAAGTCCTCTGTTAATCTATATTGCTTCAGAAACTCTAGTCCTTCTTTCGAGTAAATTTTTAGCTTATAATAATTATTCTGGTACACATGATGCCACAGATATAAATTCGACTCCAGAACGCAAAATAGTGTTTCTTCTAATTTTTCCCCTCTGCAACATATATTTACAGGTTACATACGTATCCCGTAATCGCCTAACTATCGGCACTAAAATTCCATATTTCACCAGCCATCTGTCTTAAAATTGTAAACAACTCTTTCTGTAAAGTTGGCAATTTCATAAAAGAGAAGAGAGGGGTACAAAAACAACTATAGTTTATTTCACAATGAGAAAAAACAAAATTGCACGCTCCTTCAAAAGCGAAGAGGCTGGAAAACCATAGAAAACGTAAACACGGAAATCTCCGTGGCCCGTCGTCTAGCGCTGGCCATTTAAACACGGAGATCTCCGTGGCCCGTCACCAATGTGTTAAGATGTAGGCAAAGAGCGGTGTATGACCTTCCCTTCAGGGCGGCAAGCAGGCACAGCAATAACGCTTATTGTTCTTGGTAAACGGAGTCCGCTGCAGTTACAATCAACAGTCTCTCTCTCTCTCTCTCTCTCTCTCTCTCTCTCTCTCTCTCTCTCTCTCTCTCTCTCTCTATAATATATATATATATATATATATATATATATAGGCCCTATGTATAAATATGAAAGTTTTCTTGGGTTTTCCGCGTCTTGGATTCAAGTTAGGCCTCTGGCCACTGATTCCGACGTTTCAGCATGGTCCCACATGCCATTATCAACGAATGATAAGTTCGAGTGACAGGTTTAGGTCTTATATAATAAAGTACATAGTGTTAGGGGAATCAGTTTGTTAAACACATGCTACAAAATTTATGCAGACATTTTAAATGGAAAATTGAAAAGTTTAAGTGAAAAATTCCTTATGGAAATTCAAAATGGATTTAGGAAAGGACGATCTTGTATTGATTCAGCATTTTCTGTTAAACTATTGCTTGAAAAAAGAAGAGAATTCAACTTAGAAACACATTTTGCTTTCATAGATTTTGAAAAAGCATTCGACACAGTCAAGAGATCAAAACTCTTAAATATATTGGAAGACAGAAATATACCAAATTTACTTCGGCAGAACATACAAAATATTTACAAAGACAACACCATAAAGATTAAATTAAATAACAGATTTTCTGAAGAAGGAATTATAAATCGTGGTGTGAGACAAGGCTGCCCCCTATCCCCAACACTCTTTGCAATTTATATCAATGAAGTAATATGTTGCTGGAACAAAACATATAAATTTGGAATAAGAATATCAGAAAATAGAAAATTAAACACCCTATTGTTTGCAGATGACCAAATAATAATAGCAAATTCCGAAGATAATCTACAGAAAGGTCTGTATGAACTTAACAAAATTACAGAAGAATATGGATTAAAGATATCTACAGAAAAAACAAAAAATTATGGCATTTCAAGGTGTAGATCCTGTCAGAAGTAAAATTGTACTGGACAATAAAATTTTGGAGCAGGTGAATAATTTTACATATCTAGGATGCAATATCTCATATGAAGAAGAAAAGGATGTAAATGCAAAAATATCTAAATTTTTAAGAATTTTAGGGTTAATAAATTCTATCTTCAAGCCACAGTTAGTCCAAAGCATTCAAGACTGAAAGTGTATAAAACACTGGCTCTTTCAACTCTTTTGTATGGTAGCGAAGTATGGACGTTGAAACAGAAGGATATACAGAGACTTAGATCTGCTGAAATGAGATATCTTCGGAGGACTGCAGGATACACACTACTAGATCACAAAAAAAATGAAGACATCTTAGAAGAATTACACATGGAATCTTTAGAAAACAAAATTTCTGATTATAAGTCAAGATGGATACAACATGTTCATCGAATGGAAGATCACAGAATACCCAAACTAATGTTAAGATATCAACCTGCAGGAAGAAGAAGACCAGGACGTCCACTCAAAAGACTTCTGGATGGTGTTTCTCTTGAGGCCGAAACAGGTCAACAAATGGCCTAAATTCGTGAATGTACTATGATGATGATGACATAGTGTTTTCACTGTGGTCCGTTTCCGATCCAAGGTTTAGTTCTTATGTAGTTAAATACCTTCAGTTCCGGAAACGGACCACACTGAAAACTGAAGGTATTTAACTACGTAAGAACTAAACCTTGGATGGGTGTACGTCTTCGGAAACGGAACACAGCGCAAACATTATGTATTTTATTATATAAGACCTAAACCTGTGACTCCAACTTATCATTCTTTGATAATAGCTTGTGGGATCATGCCGAAAAGTCGGAATCAGTGGCCAGAGGCCGAACTTGAATCCAAGACGCGGAAACCCCAAGAAAACGTTCATATTTATACTTATATCCGCGAAAATCTTCAATATAAAATATATATCTTCCCCTAACTTCTCTTTCCTCCCTGACTTCAAGTTAAGAATACTGTGATTTTAAGAGCTAGCTCTAGCGGATCCCTTCCCGTTGAATGATTAGCTGGTTTCGCTTGCCCCCGAGTGCCATGTAGAATGTCATGGATATCTGGATTTAAGACGTCAAGTATTTGAACACAAAAGAGAGATAGAATTGAGATCAGAGAATTTATATCTATTTTTAAGATGGCAGATACACAGTTATATTTTTAGTTACAGAAACAAACACCTTTATAATAAACAAAGTACACTGTGTTCCACTTATGAGTTTAATAAAATAAATAATTATAATTTCAATATTATGCATCGAAAATCACTAAGATTAGTGGCATTTGAAAGAGAATGATCGAAAGATTTAATCCGATGTTGTTAATTTTAGAACATTCGCGATTACAACAAATTTTACAAACTTTTTATGGTAACAACCTCAGTTACTTCATTCCTTCAGAATTCACTAAAAAGTGCAATACAAGTTGCAAGATCTCTTTTAAATTTAATCGGTAATTTAATGGAGAGGACTGCATGACAGTGAGCCAAGTTATCAAATGTTCATTGTGTGATGCCTAACTCTCATGTCAACGTCAAGTCGATTATCTTCAATGAAATGATCGCTGCAAGATGGATCGAAAGAGGATCACCATACATCACATGGTCTATCAGATCACCAGATCTTACATTACCTGATTTTTATCCTGAGGAGGTTTGATAAGAATCGGTATATATGACACATGTATGTAATTTGGTAGGCTTACAAGAAAGAATTTTTGGTCCTTCCAAAAAATGTAACACCACAAATGCTTCATAACATATTGGTAGAGGTTGAACACCGGTAGGATACTTCTCTTGCCACTAATGGAATCCACATTGATGTTTATGGAATATAAAGTAAAACAATTATTAGTTTTCGCATTTTATAGCAAATGGTTTTATCTACAGTTCCGTATTAGTTCAAGAGTTATATATATATATATATATATATATATATATATATATATATATATACACCAAAGGATTGCACAAAATTGGACCACATAAGAAATGAAGAAATAAGAAATGAATTACAAAGATATTCAATAAATGATATAATTCAACAACACCGCGTCGGCTGGGAAGAGTATGTTCAGATAATAGAAGAAACAAGATTGCCCAAGATAGCATAGCATTGTAACCAAAGGGATTAAGATATGTAGCAAGACCTAGGAAGATATAGGAGGAATCATTGTGAATTTGTAACAGGCGAATCGCCTAAATCTTGAAGTGAAGATTATGATATATATATCATCATCGTCATCTGCATTCATGGATTAGGTTTGTTGACCCGTTCCGACTTCAGCCCATCTCTTTCTAGGTCTGCTCACATCTCGGGTGCCTTTAGGTTTGTATTTTGTTATTTGTTTTGGATATCTATCTTCATTCATTCTGTCTATGTGTTGCTTCAATTTTTGTCTATATGTATCTATTTTATCAGTTATTGCAAATATTTCAAGTTCCTGTTTTATTTCTGTGTTCTTGATTCTGTCTTCCTTAGTGCACCCTTTAACAGAGCTCAAAAATGTCATTTCTGCCGCCGTTATCCTACTTAGATCATGTTTTTTATGTATCCAGGCTTCTGAACCATATAGCAGTACCGGTACTGCCAACGTTTTATAAAATTTCAATTGGGTCTCTCTTGTTGTTTTGTTATTTAGTAATAGCATTCCCTGGAATTTTGCTAGTTTATTAGTTATATCATTATCATAATTAAATGGAATGTCACATCCTAGATAATTGAGATGGTTCACCTGTTCTATGATTTTGTTTCCCATTACTATTTTGGATCTGATTTGATTTTTCCTTGGAATGTCATTACCTTTGTTTTTCTATGGATATTTTGAGATTATATTGTTCACATATATTATATAGTTTTAAAAAAATATATATTTATTTATTTATTTATTTATTTATTTATCTTGTTATACGTCTTATAAGCGGAACACCCTGTATTAGACACCTGGGTTACTAACTTCTTGACAGCAGGCAAAAAACATAGGAGATAAGCGCAGTACACTTCTCATTTTGCCATTTTTTGACTTTACAACTTGTTCTCTATGACTACAGGTACGTATTATGGGGTTATCATACAATTTTACCGATAGAACGAATTGTTGACACAGTGTTTACAAAGGCATTATTGTGATTAGAAATTCTCTAATTAATGCCTATATGTGATTGAAATACATATCAATACATTGGGAATGTTTAAGTTTGGGATTCGCAAGGTTACAGATAATAGGATTGGAATAATGACACTGCTGGAAGGCAAGCTTACAATACTATGCATGTTGGCCATACAGAGATGTTGACACGTATCACGCGTCTCATTGGTGCATCTCTTTATGTCCATATCACTGGTCACTCTCTTTGTCAATCTATCACGCCAATCATCCTAATGGCAAATGACGTTTGTGTCCAACAAGATGCATCATTTTCTCCAATAATTTCATGAGTTAATTAACTTTCATTTTCATTTCATCCATTTTGAGAATTTTCCTCGTCACTGAGGGTTTTCTCCAACCAATCTTAACAGTTAACATGAATTTTAAAAAATGCATAAATGACTACGGACTTACAGTTTGTAATACACATTCACAAATGTTCCTTAATTAAAGTTCTCCCTCGTTCTTTGCCCTTTGTGACTTCATCCGTTACACCCTCCACATAAAAAAAAACTTCTGATTATATTACGGTAATTACCAATTAGAATACTATTACGTAAATCATAAATCAGAAAATGCACATCGTTGGCTCATAATAGAGGATTAAGATTAAAATTTTAAAATTTTCAGAAATATTAAGTGTGTAACCCGAATTTCCCTCCATGTTGTTTTAGTTTCAAATATAAACTAAATATTTCATCAAATCTAAATCATTTAAATATAGGTCCATAATTTGAGATAAAGATATTATATGTATAAACATATCGAGTTTGGACTTTAATTACTCAGAAATTTATTTGCAATCCAATGATCATATTAATGAATCAATTTTTTTAATTACATAAAAGTTGATTTCCTTTTTTTATAAATGACTAAGACAACTTATTTTGTTAAATTTGGGTTATTCCAATATAGACGGCGCCACAAAGTCTAGAAGACGTATGGTACGACAAAGGTATACATGAATTCCAGGTACCTGAATAAAATAGAAACCTATAGTTTTTCAAACTTTTTGTTAATAGAAATGTATCAGAACGTCTATTTAAAAACAGAGTAGAATGTCAAGTCAAAATAATGTTTATGAATGACGAGTATGACAAAATGTTTACAATTGGAGTTTCACTATGAAGTTCCAAATTAAAATTTGGACACATATATAAGTTAAAAGATAACTACGAATAACACAATAAAATTAATTGAAACTAACGGTTTTTAAATAAGTTGCTAGGCCCTAAATAGAAAACCCAATGGGCCTAACTACAAACAAAATTGGTAACATTTTCAGTAAGTAGCGCGAGATAGAAACGCCCATTATTAGCTGCGTCATAAAGAAAATTCACACCCTTTTATTTATATGTAATATATGTCCACATATGTATAAACCAATAGGAATAAACTCCTTCTCCTGTAGAGATCTGAACGATTGAAGAATACTGAAGTTTTGAAATATATAAAACTGAGGCGCATAGAAAACACACAAGTCTCCCAGATAGCGAAGGGAGAACATCGATCAAGTTTTATTTAAACTGCGGGAAAATAACGACCGCTACTAGTTCATATAGAAATTTATAACTCCTAATCGAGGAGGACGAGCTTAGGATAAGTTCAAATAGCTCAGCAAATTACGTTAAATTATCTAAGAAGTTAAATACTTGATCAAAACATCGTAATAAATCGATATTTAAGAATACTGATATAACTTACAGAGAAAATAAAGATATAGAAAATAAAGTAAATAAATTCCAGGCTATTTGTGGAACCATAAAAAGAACCTTAGGTCGGAAAACAAGGAAAGATACGAAACTTAAATTATATAAAACAATGGCTGTTCCTTTGTTGTTGTATGGAAGTGAAAATTGGATAATGAAATCAAGGGATAAAAGCAGGATACAGACTGCGAAAATGCTGTTTTTACGTAATGTGAAAGGATGCACAAGAGCGGATAGAATAAGGAATGAAACTATACGAGAAGAATTAAATATATATAAAATTGAAGATTAAATCAGCGAAAATAATAAGAAATGGACAGAACACTTAATGAGAATGAACAACGAACGAATACCAAAAAGAACCTTCCTGTATAATCCCAGAGGAACAAGAGATGGTCGACCACGTAGAAGATGGACTCCACTTTTAACTTCGCCGGAACAGGCTGCATAACCTAAACCTTGTAGTAGAAGAAGAAGAAGAAGAATACTGATTCGTATTTTTTTATATTACAATATTACTTACTTACTTACTTACTTACTCACTGGCACTATCGAACCCGTAGGTTTATGACCGCGCGGACATAAGCTCTCCATACATCCCTATCCTGAGCTAATGCTTTCCAATCATTCCCTGTATTATCTACCTCCCTCAAATCATAGTTAATGTTATTCTCCCACCTCATTCTTGGTCTACCAACTGGGCGTTTTTCCTCTGGCTTTCCTACAAGAAGCTTCCATGCTAGTCTTTCATTCCCCATACGTGCAACATGTCCTGCCCATTGCAGTCTACGAGACTTAACTGTTCTTATTATATCTGGCTTCCTATAAAGACCATGTAGTTCATTGTTATGTAGTCTTCTCCATTCACCAGTTTGTTCATCTCTATACAATATTAATAATAATAATAATAATTCTTCAGTATTCCGTGAGAAGCCGGATCGCTATACACATCGTATCATTAAGTGTTTTAATTTTATTAAATATATGTATATTGACTACTATACTAAATAAATCGAGTGACTTGTGAACTTCAATTATTGATAAAACTATCGCTGCCCGTACAAAGTTCCTTCGTTATTTCCTGTGATAAAGTGATCCTCGTCGCTTACCGAACCCACCCTGACTAGACCGCGAGACTAAAATTCCCACATTACGGGAATTCCTGTCATAAATCCACCACCATTTATCATATCCCTAATTAAAACCCTCTTCAAGTGTACAGAGAAGGAACCAGGTGAATCACTATTTCTTTTTGTGAAAACAGTTTTCTCCATGGAATGCACTAACATTTAGAAATGTGAAACAGCAAAATATTTAGCTTAGTCATGGATTTATTTACTCCTAAATTTTGGCTTGCAGGTAACAAGTATGTTGTAACACTTAAAGTACATTTTCTAGGTTTCAACAAAAAAGTGACTTAACTGTTTGTTTTCTCTGTACTCTACATGTGGAATCAGCAGTTGAATAATAAATAATAGGTAGTTGATACTTTTCTATTACCAGAACAAAGGTCAAATGTTAAATAAAATTCTGATGGAAAAAAGGAATAAACTCAAGAAAACTAACTTCTATTTGTATGATAAAACATAGAAATAAAGTAGGAAATCTTACGTTTTAATAATAATAATAATAATAATAATAATAATAATAATAATAATAATAATAATGAATATAAATTCGGAGATATAGCTTAAATATTTTACAGCCTAATTTAATAGTATGTAATTTTTGTAATATTCAGTTTTCGAAAATAGAATACACAGAGTTACAATATATCGATGTGAATGTGGCAAGTACTTATAACCAAGGAGTGTTTCTCTTTTTCCAATTTCAATTTCCTTATATTTAAACACTCCCATACTTCCAATCTCCTTCCTTTCATGGCTTCCTGAATATCATTCTTCTAACTATGATCAGATCTTTCCAATCTCTTTCTCCCTGGTGGTATCAATTTCAAAATATATTTCGCCATCATGTGTTGTTCATCATGTTTGCTCATACTGTCCCTCTTCTGTATGTATATACTTCCTCACGTAGATTCTCATATCCATCCATCCATCCATAGTAATTCTACCCGAAGAGAGGTCTTTCACTGCAATCATATAATTTCCATGCTATGCTTTGCAGGTTTACTAAGGAATTATAGGTGTGGTAGCTTCCCATTGCTTTCCACACCGGCGAAGAATGATGATGATAATGATAAAGATGATGATGATGGCCGGATGATTTTCGGGGACAGGTGGGCCCTAAGCTTCCAGACATTTGTCTTACAGGTGAGGAAAAACCCCGAAAAAAACCTCACCCAGGAACCTGTCCCGACCGGGAATCGAACCCGGGCCCGCTGCGTGACAAGGCAGCACGCTACCTCGAGACCATAGCGGTGGACTAGATGCTCATATATATATATATATATATATATATATATCGTCGCTTAAGAAACAATACCGCGTAACTGACACTTTTGGTGAAATTTACATTTTTATACTGTTAGCATCACTGAAGAAGTGCGCTCAGTTCAAATATAGATTAGGATGAAATTTAGTACCATGACCTCGCTAAACTTATAGATACAATGGCTTAAATCTGTAGGTACTAAGGAGAAAAGTAAACAGTGTTTTGTTTCTCATGTAAAATTTGTACTTTGTTAGTTACGCGGTATTGTTTCTTAAGCGACGATATATGTATATAGAATATGTCAAATTAACTTATTTTTCCAAATATTTCTATCTTGTGTTTTCTTCTGATAGACCCGAAATACTGATGGAAACAAAATTATTACATTTCTAATGAAGTTGTTAGGAGGAAAATACTGTATTTCTTAGTGTAGGCCTATTCTAAATTATACTTATTTTCTTACCATAAAAAATCGTATTTTCTTTTCAAATTGAGAACCAATTCCCTTGAGGTTAAATTAGTTGAGACAGTTTTCTTTGGCTTCACTTACTAAGGTATCCATTTAACATAATATTTATTCACTTACGTAAACGTTTTCAATGTAAATCATATACACTAGCAGAATTGTAAGCACTAATTTACAAAATTAAATAAAGGTTAGTTATTTTTCACTATGTAAGAAGTTTACAATAATCCACACAAAAAATGAAGACACAATTAAAATTACACTGTGATATAAGTGTTATGTCATATGTGAAATTCTAAAGTTTGTACACTCCTGTTCTTTATGCTGGTTTAGCAGTGGATAGTGTGCTAATTTCCCATGGACCTCTCTTTTCTTCGGAAAACTTGTGAATGCTCCAGTCTAACGTTAAGAATATAGAGCCATTCGTCACCATTACCTATACGAGAGTCTAATTATCTTGGGTCTCTTAGAAAACTTGCAGAAAAGAAAAGAACAAAAAAGAAGCAAGTTACTTGAATGTTCGCCTTTAACACTGCTTTACAAAGAAATCGTGAAGACTCTATTAATAGTGGATATTAGAGATACTGAATTTATTGTCGAGTCCAATTATTCATTTCAATATAACCCATCTTCTCACTACAAGTTTGAGAATTAATATGGAATTTGGAAGAAGGCAAAATTCCTCTTAATGGTCAGTTTTTGCCTTTTCTTAGTCTACGTATAGTTCATTTATAGTGACGTCATATCCCCATTTCTATTCTAAAATATACCTTATACTAAAATGTTACCAATTTACAGGTATATTTCCTCTAAATTCACATTCATGTTCGGCTGTTACGTCATCGTGTAGGGTTTAAGTCTAGATATTATTGTAGGTATATTTCAGAAACTTTTAATAGGTTAAAATCAGTGAAATGTCCCAGTAGTTGCTGCAATCAGTTTTACCGATAAGCTTAGCCTCAATTCTATAAAAAAAATAGTTGAAGACCGAGAAAAATCCTCCCTATTTGAATGTGGATTTGACCCTAAAAATTCTGCCCGATTGCCGTTTTCCCTGCGATTTTTTTAAATTGCAGTTATCTTTTTAATTTTTGATGTAGAAATTGCCCTCCTCCTTCCTAAAACAATTATTATAATAAGTTCCAGTATAAAATCGTGCGTCCCACTTATAGATTGGTACAATAATTGATTATTTGAAGAGTCTCTTTGTCCCCAAATCATACCAAGAACCAAATTGCGTCTATACTGATAATAAATTTGTATCCCCCTTATTTTATCAGATCTGCTGGAATCTCATCTGAACTTGATGTATGTATGTATGTATATATATATATATATATATATTTAATTTTTCTATCGCCATTTCAAATTTTAAGGCTCCGAGATTAATATTTATGCAGCCCGTAAATCGCCCTCTTAAATATCCAGTTCTGCACGTACATTTAACAGCTCATTACGTAATTTGCCCATGTATTTAATATATTCCTGGAAACTGCAATCATATCCCCATTTTCATTCCAAATAGTACTTGTTATAGCCTGAAATATTTTTTATTCTGATTCCCTGATATAATTATTTGTTGTTCGTACTGTTTGCATTAATTTCGCGATTATTAATCTTTTTTCAATTATTCCTTATTTTACAGATTTAAAAAAATGTTTCTCCTTCAGATGTTACTCATTTTAAAGTGAAAATGTAATGATGTATTACTCAATGTTTCTCATGCTCTGATTGTCTAAGTTCAAACAATGAAGTTTCTAAGAATATACTGTATCAATTTACAATAACCTCTACTCCAAATAAAATAAGTGTTATTTTAGCGGTATGCCGGGGCGGGCGGCTGTCTGGAAAGAAGACGTCTCGGCCGGTAACATTGCGTGTATTCAAGTACACGGATTTCTCAATTCAAGATACATTAAGAATATTCACCTAACATTGTCATATATTAAATTCAAAATTGTGCACTTGTAACGCTACATTTTTTGGCTTAGTTAAACGCTGTTTAAATTCACACGCATTAGTTATAGTAATTATTCATGTGAATTCAATAATTCTTAAAATATGTCATAAATGTGTAGTGGTACAAGGACTTGATTTTGAACATATTCAATGATAAAAAAAGCTTTACGAATCTTTACGTTGCACTTCTAATGTGTCGACGTACTGTGTAGGTCTACCAATTTTTTCAGATTTTTTTAGCCATATATATATATATATATATATATATATATAATTAAGATTTAGGAAAATCAAATATGTACCGCGATAGGCGAGTAATGATTTCCTAATCTCAAGGTGGTTTAGGGGTTGAGTTTTAATTAAGGAGGAGGCTAATTACAGATTCAAATAATAATCGACAAATATATTTCATAATAAATGATACTGATATTTATTTAACTATTGTATAATATATTATAACAATTAGCATGAAAATGTTAGCGAAAAAATTATATATTCAGGGGCGCAAAATCAGTGCTGAACATGCGATATCAAAGGAGAAAAACGTTTATTAACTTTTTTTTAATTTACATGTGAGATTTAATGTTGACTCTTGAATGATGTTTAAGATAGATTTATGCGTGTCCTCATACTATAAATATATCGCCTTACAACATTGAAAATTCATAATAAATATTTATTCTGGTGGTGGTGGTGGTGGTGGTGGTTAGTTCTCTTATTAGGTATCATTGGCTGGCGTGTAAGAAACTACTGAGATACATTCCACCCTAACGTCGTTGGAAAATCCAGACTGTCACTTACTATTATTTATTTAGATCTCTCTACAGATTTTTGTCAAAAATAAGATTCGCAAATTCGAAGCTGTTGACTGTTGTCTGTTTCCCAAACATATGCTCGCTATTGCTGATTCCAACTGTCACAGAGGACGCACTCTTTTTTTTTAACTTCTATCGGCCGCCTAAATTCGTAATGTACATACTATATAAAATTAAATATGATAATATTAATAATAATGTTCATTATAGTAGTTTATTCACACTTGTATTTAATTTAATTTAATTTAAGTGTATATTTGACTATTCTTACTTACTTACTTACTCACTGGCACTATCGAACCCGTAGGTTCATGGCCGCGCAGACATAAGCTCTCCATACATCCCTATCTTGAGCTAATGCTTTCCAGTCTTTCCCTGTATAATCTACTTCCCTCAAATCATAGTTAATGCTATTCTCCCATCTCATTCTTGGTCTACCAACTGGGCGTTTTCCCTCTGGCTTTCCTACAAGAAGCTTCCATGCAAGTCTTTCATTCCCCATACGTGCAACATGTCCTGCCCATCGCAGTCTACGAGACTTAATTGTTCTTATTATATCTGACTTCCTATAAAGGCCATGTAGTTCCATGTTATGTAGTCTTCTCCATTCACCTGTCTGTTCATCTCTCTTTGGTCCAAAAATTTTCCTAAGTACTTTGTTCTCAAATACTTGTAATCTCCTTTCCTCCTTTAAAGTAAGAGTCCATGTTTCGCACCCATATAATATAACTGGTAGAATAATAGTTTTATATATTTTCAGTTTAACGTTTTTTGAAAGGAGTTGGGACATCAAGAGTCTCTGCAATGCATAATAGCACGCATTTCCAGAGTTGAGTCTATGTTTAATTTCTTTGTGTATCTCATTCCTATTTGTGATTATTGTTCCTAGGTATTTGAATTCACCCACTTCCTCAAAATTTCGCTCATTTGTCATTAGCTGTCCATTTCCATTATATAATGAATCTCTACGTGTGACCTTATATTTGGTTTTATTGATATTTACTTCCAGTCCTAATTTCTTAGTGTTACTCAATAATGTGTGCGTGTTGTCCTTTAGTATCTCCTCGCTATCGGCCAATAATACTACGCCATCAGCATAAACTAACAGCTTATTAATACCATTCAGTTGTAAGCCTTCCTCATTCTCTAAAGATTTAATGGCATACTCTAGTACAAAATTAAATAGTAGAGGAGATAGTGCATCTCCTTGCTTTAACCCATTCTGGATTTTAAAAGTGTCCGAAAACTGTTTGCCTACACGCACCCTACTCTTTGTGCCATTTAATTTAGACACATTCGTATAAGTCTAACTAACTTTTTAGGAATTCCGAACTCCAGCAGGATACTATATAATTTCTCCCTCTTAATTGAATCATATGCTTTTTTGAAGTCTACATATAGTTGATGTACAGTACCATTACATTCCCATTTCTTTTCTAAAATCTGTGTTATACTAAAAATCTGATCTGTTGTAGACCTGTTTCTTCTAAATGCACATTGATGATCTCCTAGTATGTCATCAATATAAGGAGTAAATCTGCTTACTAATATATTTGTTAGAATTTTGTACGAAGTTGAAAGTAATGAGATGCCCCTGTAATTGTTGCAATCAATTTGACTATTCTACCATAATTTATTCCAGATTTAATTTTCAAAAATGCATTTATGTCAAGAGCTTCCTTCCTATAAATTTAATTAAATTCGTTCATGTGGAGAATCTCCCAGTTCATCTATAAGCATTGATTATTTCAATACTTATTAATTATTAATAGAGATGAAACACATAATGCCAATGACGCGAGATTAACTGAACTTCAACCATATAGTAGAGGTCACTTTGAACTACGAACGTCACACATAGGGGTATTTGTTCAATTTAGCTGGCCAATTCTCAGAATTACGTTCAGGTAAACAAAAAGAGGTTCATAGAAGAGCCAGATAGTTGGGCGATCCAACTCCAGTGTTTACATTTTATCCACCCCAAGATACAGAGAATAGAGGCATTCGGAACTCAGTCATTGCTCGCAGTGGTTGTGCATTCTTTATATTCGTGCGTTAAAACTCACTACATAATTATCTATTATTTTATGTTTTGTTGTGAAAAGATTAATTTGCGTTATGGATTCTGAAACAGCAGGTAAGTGACTTTTGTTTTATAGTCCAAATATTATATTTTTATATACCATTTGTTTTCTTTTGCACTTTAAAAGAGACATTTAAATTCAGTTATTTTTATCGAGGAAATAATAGTTTTAGGAGCCTTTTTGTTATAGTGCCAGGCATTGCCTGGCTATGATTCTTATGTATTCTTAAAATATAATAATTCTAACTTTTAAAAATGTATAAATTGGTTCCAACTAATCCCTACTCCTTCGTGTGGAGCGATTTTAAATTTATAACATGAAAATGTGAAAATATTATAAATTTCGATAAATTGTACTTTGTTTATTTCAGGACCTTCTAGAAGTACTAGGATGACTCTTAAGGAAATATTTGACCTGATGAGATCACAAAATGATCTAGATTTTTACGGTCAATTAGAATTCATCGAAGAACAAGTAACGAAAATATAGCGCAATTTTTCAAGATTGAGATTGAAAATTAAACATCGCTGGGTAGCAGCAAAATACAGGGTTAACTTATTTGTGAAGAACAATGAAAAGTAGTTGAGGGGAGTGTTTGAATTACTATTATTAGTGACATGACCGGGTAGACCAAATAAAATGTTTCGAGATGTTAGTGAGCGAAGCAAAAGATGCAAGAATGAGAGTATACGTTTTTCTGATAACCCTGAGAGAATTATCTATGCAGCTTAAATGGAATTAAGAGCACAAGGAAGTAGATGTGCGTCAAATATACTGAAAGAGGTTTCAGAACATAAGGATCTGGCTATGGAATTCAATAGTCTGACAAGGCACATGCTAAGCAAGTTTGTCTGGAGGAAGCCTAGTAATGTTTGCAGATGCAGACTTGTCAAGGATGCAATATGACGGAATCAGACAAAACAATAGGATTTTTTCCCCTGCTACTCAGTCTTGCAGCAATATAAAAAAACAATGTTATCCAATGAATCTGTCAACATAACCAAAACCTGTGCCGAAGTGAATTTACAAGGTGTCATGAACCATACCAGCCTAAATATTACTTTTACATTTAGAAGAAGTTTTGAAAACCCTTTACGATGATGAACATGCTCTCCAAATGAGTTGTAAATGGGGATGTGATGACTCACAACAGGCTCAGTTCAAGTGAAAGTTTAAAAATGATAGCGGATGTGACCCACACATTTTTTAAAGTTCGTTTATGCCTCTACGTATAGTATATGGAACGGAGAACAAAATTTTGTGGCAGATTGCAACTCCATCTTCATCCTGCTAGTGTAGACCAATCTGTATACACTTTGTAAAGAAGACGGTTGACATAACGAAAGAAGAAATCAGTTACGTGGAAAGTGCAGCAACTAAATTGGAACCAACATCAATAATAATTGGTGAAGATCATATAGTGTGGAAAACAAGATGGTGCTAACAATGATAGATGCAAATGTATGCAATGCGGTAACAGGCACAAAATCTACAATGAGATGTTATATATGTGGAGCTACATCTAAACATTTCAACGATTTGAATAAAACAAGTGAGATTAATGCAGATTCATTAAAATTCGGGTTGTCTATTTTACATACCAGGATTTGGCTATTTGAAAGCTTACTACATACTGCTTACAAACTTGGCGTGCAAGATTTTTCCGCTAAATCTGAAGCAGACAAACGTTTAACACAAAGAAACAAAGAAGGAATCCAAGATGAATTTAAAAGCAAGCTGGTCTCCATGTAGTTTTTCTCAAAGCTGGATTCAGGAACACTAATGATGGAAATACAAGCCGAAAATTTTTTTGAAGATCTTGAGTTGGTAGCTGAAATAACAAGCCTGTATGTTACTTTCATAAAAAAATCAAAGTGATCCTTGAACGCATTTCAAATGGGTACAAAATAGATATACAACGATTTCAGAAATTTACCAGAGAGACTGCAGATCTTTATGTTTCACTGTATGGTACGCATAATATGACACGTACCATGCATAAAATTTTAATACATGGTTCTTTAATAATAGAGATTGGCCTTTTGCCAATAGGACAATTGTCTGAAAAAGCAGCATAAGTCAGAAATAAACTTTTCCGTTTAGGCCTATATAGACAGAATTTCGCATGGAAATTTAATAGAGTGGACTGTAATACACATATTTTAAATAGGCTGTTATTAATATGAGATCCCCTGCTTGCACCAAGGCGAATAATGGTAAAGAAAAAACTAAATTATTTTATGAAGGAAACATTGGAAATGCTAATATGTGAAGAAAGTTAAGACTATTTCCTCATTTAATATTTGTATTTTTAGTTTTAAAATATAATTATGGTAATCATTTATTTGTTAGTGAGAATATATAAGTATATATTTAACAGCTGCAATTATTAAATAAATATTACTTGTAAGAACTATAATTTCTTTCGCCCTTTGCTTTCGCTTTGCTCTTTGCTACATTGCTGGATATTAGAAATGAATATACGTTTGCGCACAAGTTTTTATGAGTTACAGATTATTTTCAAAACGATTAGGAATGATAAAAATAATTTTGTCCCGCTAGATTACTCAAATACCCTTATGTGCAGTGGTCAGATTAAACAAGAAGAGGGTTCAGACATACGGAGGAAGTATACTTGGAATATAAAAGTTGTGTACTGACTATTCGGAACATTTGGAGTTAAATATAACAAATATAAAGCGTTTATTTTAAACTGTTGCAGTACCAAGACGGTACAGAAAACTATTCTAACCCCCTTCTTTCTGACGAAATGTCAAATGCTCGCAACAACCATTCGCTGATATCCTGTTTACGAAGGAATTGTTCCATCTCTAGTTATTACGTTCCCATTACAGAGAAATGTTGAACTAAGAAATATAATCTCTGTCCGACCGTGTGGTTTCCGATGCCCTACTCTAGAGAGGTAACACCTCATTTCGCCCAATTCCACAACTATTATCGGCTGAACACCATATGCTGCTAATCAAGTGAGGACTAAGTGGTTAAACCCCCAACTGATAACCACTAAAGTATTAGAATGTAGGTAGTCTCAACTGGTTCCAGACGTGGCACACTGGGTAATGCTTGATCATTGCCACCTCTTAGTTAGTTATTTAGTTAGTTACTAAGAATTATAGTACAAATATTAACTTTTGAACCATATTTCATGATAACTGAAAGAAGGAATGATGTAAAATGGGAAGAGAGTTTGAAATGTAGCAACATTTTTCTGGCACCTTACTGGCTTAATTATGTAGGCTACGTTTTATACCGGGTGAACGGTAATTGCACCGACAAACATCAGGGACTGATTCCTGACTGGAAATGAAGGAAAAACCGTCATATAAGCATGCGTCCGGAAATGAACAATGTGCGTACAACAACAAAACGTCCCCGTACGCAGTACATAGCATAATCGCATCCACGTCAGAATAGATGTTCAAAGTGGCCTTCACGAGATTAAATGCACACGTTCACACGTCGGATCATGGATTGCCTCACTCTTTCGCATGTTCCGGCCTCTCTGCGAATAGCGTCACAGGCGATGTGGACACGCTGTTGAAGGATATTCCCATCAGGAACTAGTTCAGCATATACAACGCTTTTCAGATGCCCCCCAAGGTAAAAGTCCAGGGGGTTTAAGTCCGGTGATCTAGAAGGCCATGCAACAGTGCAGAGAGAGAATAATGCCTTTCGTCAGTGCTATCTACCATGGCAATGATGAATTTATGGACACTTATTCATAGGGCATTTGTTCCTCTAGTTCCAGTCAGAAATCAGTCCTCGCAGTTTGTTGGTGTAATTAAAAATCACCCTGTATTTGACACGTTATTGTTTTTAGTTTTTACTTCATTGGTCCGTGTAAGTTCATCATTTGTGATTTTTTCCCTGTATACATAGGTGGATAAGAGTCCACTTGACCACAACGGATTGCATGGAACGAATCGGATTTCGTTTTCCATAACGTTTTAAATGGTGCAAAGCACAGTAAACCACGGCACAGGCATCAACATTTCCCATCAGAATTATTTTTATAGAATTATATCTAACTTCTCAGAATCGGTGGTCCGGGTATATTTTTGTTGCCATGGCATGTATCTTATACTAGCTGATTACCCAGCATTGTCCTAGTGTTTATTTACCCCAATCTTATCACCAATCAGCTTAACGACCCTGAAAACTATAGATTCTACACTGCTTTCGTACAATTTTGGACATTGTATTTTCCATTCGTTTTCTCCCACTCATCACCCTAGGGATTCTTGGAATCAAACTTTTTCTTAAATGTCTTTGGTACTGTCACCAATCAGCTTAACGTCTCCAATATCTATATATTCGACACTAAACTGGATTGTTGTAGATTTTTTACTTATCCCCCTCATCCCTCCCTAGGCGTGCTAGAAGTCTGTTACCTCTTACAGCATTTATTCTATTTGTAATTCATAGATTTACCAAGTTTGGTTAAGATTGCATGAGCGTGTATGTGTGTATTAAAACTTATAGTTTTAAATAAATTATTTATCTCTAAATTATGGAGATGGAATGACCAATTTAGTCCCGGAATATATCTAGCGGAGTAAACATAGATGGAGAGAAGAAGACGAAGAAAGAGTTTGGTGAATTATTTTCGCCAAGATTATTTAATTATCGAATATTAGAAGCAACAGCACAGCAAATCGAATGTGCTTATATTACTTACTTTCCAAAATCAACCCACCAAATACCCGTCAAACCCGACTTAACATTATATTAGATTAGAACAACGTATGAGGTAAGGATTTAAATGCCCATAATACGACAATGTAGGTTCATTGTATTATAGGATCCTTCGTTGTTGTTATGAATGAATTGAAATTAAATCTGTTCTACGGTTCTGTATTGTGTTATAGTGTTCCTGGTTTGGACACGTCAGACATTCACACGTGACTCATATCGTTACTTCTGAGCTTAACCGATAGAATCGAGGAGGGATACAAATCTACTTTCGCCCCTGTTCTTCTCTAAGTTGTCACACAGACTGAGAGTCGTAAAGAAGTACCCCCCCCCCTGTATAATCATAACCACATATTTTAACACCTGTGGTTTGCCAGAACAGACTATTTTTGTGAGATGAGATGAAAGGTTATACGAAATGAATGAGTGAATAAATAAAGATGAAATGACGTGATGTGGGAGTGAAGAGAAGTGGAGAGTGTTGGTGAGATGAAATTCGGGAAACCGAAAACCCCGAGAAAAACCCTAAAAATTCCAGCATAGCACCACCAATGCCCCTGAGGAAACGCCAGTATTCGAATCCGGGATCTCAGTCGGGACACTCGCCTGCGCTAATCACGAATCTACCGATATGGCAACCCGACCGTAAGAAGGAAGTGTGAAGTTACATCAGGAAATCATTAATTTGTTGCCAGCTTTATAACTATCTTCTTCCCACTTGTGCAGTAAAAAATTGTTATAAATGTATTTAACTTCCTTAGATAAATTAATTATAATAAATAATTCAAAATAAGTTTTAAATCTAAAAAAAATGGCAATTTTCTCAGTGACCAGTCTGTATGAGGTAGTATTCTATAATGTGCTGTACACATTTCAAACATCACTTATTTTATTTAATCAGTCCATGTGGACAATTGATTACCATACTCGCTTCTGTTTTCTAGGTTCTCGGTTTCAATTCCGACCCTAATTATTGTATTTTTCCCGGGCGTAAAAATTCTAACAATAAATTTCTTCGGAGAGAGAATCAAGTCCTGGGTCCCGTGTCGTTGATTTTCGGCACATGAAATTAATTCAAGTCTAATATAAGAAATCCCCGTGAAAAACTTTTCTACCCTCTCTTGCCAAGTTTTGATTTGTAACGCTAATGTCCGGAGCTCTTGAAGATCGCATATATCCATCCATAGTAATTCTGCCCGAGGGCAGGTCTTTCACTGCAATCATAGAATTTTCATGCTATGCTTTGTAGCTTTACTAGGGAATTTTAGGTGTGGTAGCTTCCCGTTACTTTCCACACCGGTGAAGGATAATGATGATGATAATGATAAGGATGACGATCGTGATGATGGCCATATTATTTCGGGGACCGTTTGGGCCTTATAGTTTTCCTGACATTTGTCTTACAGGTGAGGAAAAACCCCGATAAAAACCTCACCCAGAAAAACTGCCCCGACCGGGGATCAAACCCGGCAACACGCTACATCGAGACCACAGCGGTGGACATCGCATATATATATATATATATATATATGCTATAATATTACATTTTTGACATTGAGCAATGCAGGCCTAATATGATACGAAAAGAAAAATGAATGCTTGGACGGGATTTGAACCCGGACCTCTGGATTTATACTCCCGTGCGCTATAAAACAAATCTTTGTACTTGATTTATTTTTCGTTTTTATATATTCTCTATTATTACGAGAAGTAGCGTGAACCCGGTCTCCACTGCCTTCTAGTAGCTCCTATAACAAGTAAGCAAATTGAAGAGAATATTTTTGCTTTATAGCCATGAAGCTTCTTTATTTCGATGTTATAATTAAATTTTTGACATTGAGCAATATCGGCCGCGGTGGACTAGTGGTTATGCTCCTTGCCTCTGGTCCCGAGGGTCGCGGGTTCAAACCCGGCCGGGGTCGATGGATTTTTTAGGATGGAAAAATCCAAGGAGCAAGTCCTCCGGGACGGACTTTAAGCCGCGGGTCCCGAGTCTGAAGAGTTTCAGGCTCGTAAAAAATCCTTAAGCCTGAATGAAAAGGCCTCTAAGCAAAATTTACCGAATTTTCCCGTCCTAATACTACCTTGGTTTCCTAGATGTCAGTATGAGGCGGAACGCTGACCACGGACCACTCAAAAATGACATCTATACGAAAACAAGTGTAACTAAATTAGTATGGTTCAAATTCTTCCCTGTAGGGGGAGAGAGCCTAAAATCTCTGTAAAGGGAAAACATGGGCTTACAATACAAAAAATACATTGAGTAATGGAAGCTTAATATATTATAAGAAAAATAAATGCCTGAACCGGGATTTGAACCCAGACCTCTGAATTGATACTTCAGTACGCTACCAATTACGCCACCCAACTGACATAAAGTGTCAATTGTCTAGAAAAAGTGGGAGCCTTAACCTCCTACTACCCCAATGGCCTCCTGAGGCCTGTCGTGGGATCACTTTACTTTACTTACCGATTACGCCATCCATACAATCCTAGCACATAAATTTATTTTTCTTTATATTTATATATATATATATATATATATATATATATATATATATATATATATTCTCTATCACACGAGAGGTAGCGAGAACTCAGTCTCCTGCCCTCCAGTTGCTACTATAACAAGTAAGCAAATTAAAGAGCATTTTTACTTTAAAGCAGTGACGCATCTTTATTTTGATGTTATAATTACAATTTTGACATTGAGCAATGTACGCCTAATATGGCATGAAATCCCGGTTCAGGCATTTATTTTTCTTTTCATTTATATAGATACATTTATATAGATAACATAACACTGTGTCAGAATCAGGCGTTAGTTGATTAGATTGTTTACTATTGTGTCGGAAATCAGAACTCATCTACAATCTTCGTTTAAGCACATAGGTGTGTAACGTACTAGCACTATTGAATCCAGAGGCTCATGGCAGTGTGGTTGAAAGAGTTCAAAGGATCTCTATCCTGAGCTAACATTAAAATAATTCCCAGTGTAATTAAATTACCTCCCTCCATCATAGATAATGTTATTCGCACCTTATTTTTGGCTTATCTACAGAGTGCTTCCCCTCTGGCCTTCCTACAAGAAGTTTCCGTCCCCTTTTTCATTTCTTACTCATGCCAGATCTCCAACCCATCCCAGTCACCGATACCTGTTTATATATATATATATATATATATATATATATATATATATATGAATTATCAAATATAGGGGTTGATAATAGAGTTAAATCTATATTATATACCAACATAACTAAACATTTAGGGAAATTTTAAAATATATCGTACATTTCACGTATGGATTTTTTTTCTGCTTTATAAGTTGTGGTATGGCTCATTAAAATAATTTATGATTTCCTACAAAGATATTGGAGTTCATTGTTATGTTATTTCCACCATTCACAGAGTACTATATGGAGAAGAAAACATGATGTAACAATAAATAAACATGAATGACTTCAGATAAATTTATATATGAATCGGTTTAAAAGTTACAATGGTCAAATTATATGTATTTTTTCACAGAAAATGTTACGTAAAGGATGCTGTAATACATTCTGGAACAAAAGTGTTGTAATGGGCGTTACCTAAATCAAAATTTAACATAGAGTCTTGATAATAAAAAAACATCAACAACTCGTGTCCAGAACGGGGCCGAGGCAAGAGATGGGATTCAATGAAGCCCCTTTATATTGGAGGTCTGTGAATAACAAAGAAGCCAGTCGACCATGCCTGACGCACCATTGCAGGGGCAGATGAAATGAATTGAATGAGATGAAATGGTGGAATTAAAGTTGTGGCAGCGGAAAACCGGAGAAACTCGGAGAAAAATCTGTCCAGTCTCCGTTTCCTCTACCACGAAACCCACTCAAGTGACCGATACGCGAACTCGAGATCTCAACGGTGAGTCACGCATGTCTAACCGCTTGCGCCACTGAGCCGCCGTAGAAGCTTGGATTTAACTGAATTTGTAAGCCTATAATGGTTACAGTTTTACTATTTACCAAAATTACGTACACCATATGCCTTTATAACCTGTCCAATTAATTTTAAGAATTGACGAAAGAAGACTAAAATTTTCATAAGTAATGCCACGAGTGTTTTCCAAATTATCGATAAATTCACGACTCACGAAGTGAGGAGTGAATATATCTAGAGAATTTGGAAATCAAGAGTGGCGTTTGTTAGAACTATTTAACGAATAAAATTAAGCTGTTTACTCACAAATCATTCTTTAAATATAGTTATTTTAAAATATTTGTATATTTAATGTAAACGGCGATGTTTCAAAACAAATGAGAAACGTTATGTTCATCACTGCAACCAGATCTTATTTATTGCCAAATATAATTTCAATATTGTACGAATACACCCTAGTGGAGAAAAAAAAATGAAACACATCATTACAGGTTATTAATTAAATTCTGATGTCCTATGATGTAAATATTTCAGTTATATTTTCTGCAACGTGAAATCCTGCGAAATAATACGTTTAAGAAAGTGCAAATAGTGCTATTTTTGTGGTATAATCAATTGCCACGAATGTGTTCCTATTGTATCTCGCAAGCAGAATCTGTTTACATTCGTGCACTATATATACAATCTGGAAGCTACTTCATAAAACGAAAGCTATAAAATGAAAGTGATAAAATCGAGGTGAAAAACGACTGTGATTGGCTGTAAATCAAAATTCATTTAAATGTGATTGGTCATTGACTGTCATTTGGGGCATGAGTTAAATAGTCCCCAATAATAAGATTACAACCATCAATTGAATTCTTATTTTTTATTAAGGATTTTCTCTACATTACAGTAGTTATCCTTTAGTATTTTGCTCCGCCACAGATTTCTATCCTCAGCATCTTCTTCTTTGAGGTCTCTGCTGATCATGTTTCTTCTCACTTCATCCATCCACTGTTCCCTGTGTTTCCTTCTCCTCCTCCAGCCTTCAGAATTCCAATCAAGCATTATTCTTGTGATTATATTATTCTCCAACCTCTTCAGTTGCCTTACCATTTCAATATTCGTTCTTCTATTACTTCTATAATACACAGTGTCCACAAATATAGTATCATACTTTAAACTACTACTTCTATGTCGCTTTGGATAATCGTATGTAAATGAAATTGGTGACAATCAAAAGAGAAACTCAAAAAATGGTTGCTATGCCTCATAAACATTGGATGTGGCCCCCACGAGTGACGCTGCAGACATCTAAATATCTAAATACCCAACAATGAACCCACATCGACCACAAAAATCGTGATTAAATTTAGTTTAGTTTCTGTATTGTTGTCCATTATTCTCCATTGTTGACATTATTAACATGCACAAACCTTTTTGAGTTTTAATTGTTACAAATTTAATTTTGATACGATTAACCAAAGCGACGTAGTAGTAGTTTAAAGTATGATACTATATTTGTGGACACGGTGTATTATGTTTAACATTAATAATCGTTTCTCAAATTTTCTGGTTCCGAATTTTCTCCTTTCTTGATTTTCTTGATGCCCTTTTCCAAAAATCCATCTCTGATGTCAGTAATTTTTTGCTTAATTTTTTCTTCATAATTTTGAATTAATTTTTATCTGAACTTATGTTGGATCACATATGATTGATATTGAGGATGTGGATTAGTTGTGCTTCTGGGAAGGCGAGGTGTAAATGGTATTAGGTGGGTAGGATTAGGGGTTATTCATGAATAAAGGGAGCTGGTGATAATTATGCACTAGGCTGGCGTATCTTCTTGCCGTTCTGCGTAAAGATGAGAATTAAGACAGAACGTTTCTCGCATGTTCACCAGGAAAATTGCCCTGTAATCTGAGCGCAGAGCTGGACTGCAAGTACTCCGCTTTGTGCAAATTAATGACACTTATCTCTTTTATATACTTCAGTAACAGAGAGGTCCGCAACTTCTATAAACTTCTCTGTAGGCGATGGAATCCTGTAATTAGAAAGATGAATGTAATAAAGAAAACTCCATATTCAGTTCGTCATAAAATGAATCTAGTATGTTTAAGTTTGTAAACTTTACGTCTTCCTCTTCTTCTTCATTTTATGATCTTATAGGACTGTAAGGCCCTACACCTCCTCAATAGACTTCCTATATATCCATTGATTTTGCACCCAATTCCATATATTTTCTGTCACAAGATCCCGATACTCGTACCATATTTTCTTAGGTTTGTCTCCAGGTCTAGATCCTTGAGGATAACTACTAACTCACTGACTCTATCAAACCCATAGGTTCATGGCCGTGTGGACATAAGCTCTCCATTCGTCATTATCCTGAGCTAATGTTCAAATCATCAACTGTATAATCTGCTTTCTTCAAATCATGGTTAATGATATTCTCCCACCTCATTTCTGGTCTTCAACTGGGCTTTTTCCCCTCTGTTTTCCTACAAGAAGCTTCCATGCAACGATTTAATTTGCCATTCGTGCCACATGTCCTGCCTATCGCAGTCTACGAGATTTAACTGATCTTATTATATCTAGCTTCCTTTAGGATAAGTGAAAATATTTGTTTTTATTTTGTGTATGTATATATATATATCTTCTTATTCTTTAACATTCTCACTGCTTTTTTCATTTTGTTTTAGATTTAACTTTTTGCTTTATTCATACATATAAACACAAATACAGGTGACGCATCCAGACCTAAGTGAACATTTAAAATCCCCTATCCCCCGTGAATCGAACCCGTGTCGCCGGAGTGGAAAGTAGGGACTCTATAGTCTACACCACGGCGAATGGCCATTGTCCGTAATCATTCTGCTTATATGACCAATCCCATTCGATCTGCTTACTTCAATTAGCTTCATTATACCTTTATCTTAAAATAACTCCCTAAAATCATGATCGTATTATATGTCGAATTGTTACAGCCCGCAAAATGTTCCTTCATACCTTTCTTTAAAAATATTAAATATTTTAATAATATCCTTATTTAGCATCCAAGCTTCAGATCCATAAACGAACACTGGTCGAATTGATTTTTTTAAATCCTAAATTTAAAGCTCCTAGTGACTGGTTCACGTCTTAATAATGGTACTAGGAGATAATTTGTAGACTTTATATTCAACTAATTTTTAATCGAATATATAGCTTTGTGCAACTATTTATCAGAAATTGTTTAGTAAATCATTTATAACAGGATTCATGCTGAAATGTCTACACTTATATATATTTCTGCTATAAGCAAAGTTGCAAATTAAAGTATTTTTATACATTAAATTGGTTGAACTATCGTGTAATGATATGTTGTTAGAACTTTCTCTCCTGTCAGAATAGGGTGTCTATTCGTCCCGTTTTTCTCGGGATAGTCCTGTTTTTTTAATGTCCCGCTGTCCCGAAAGTTTTCTTGGGGACGCTCAAATGTCCCGCTTTTGGAATGATGCTTTGTCAATGTACACTATCTACTAAAAAGTAATTGGGTACCCATGAGTTTGGTTACTTTAATATGTCATTTGACTGTTGTGGTTGGAATGTGATACAGAGAGTCAGACTACGAGTTAAGAAAGAGATGGTACGTGGTGCAGAGCTATCGGACATTGATAAGGACGTAATTATGGGCTGCCACCTCAGTGGACTGTCTAGCAGGGCAATAGTTGCTAAGGTAAACAGGCCCAAATCAACAGTCACATTCATTCTACGTAATTGGAATGTCTATGGACGTTGTGACAATGGTCAATGTTCAGGGCGACCAAAAATTCTGACCAACGGAGATCGCAGAATCCTCAAACGTTTGATGATAAAAAAACAGGACATAACCAATGGATACCATCAGAGAGGAATTTCAAGCAGCAACAAACGTGTCTGCTTCCACTGGAATTTTACAAACAGAGGCTCATCAACTCGGATACCATGAAAGAGCAACAGCATATAAGCCGCATATCACGAAGACAAATAAAGCTCAGAGACTCAGATGGTGTTTGGACCATCGTAACTGGGCCCTGGAGCAATGAAAATCAGTTCTATGGAGTGACCAGTCGAGGTACACATTATTTCAATCTGATGGACATGTTTGGGTGTGGCACCTACCAGGGAAAAGGATTCTACCAGAGTGTATAGTGCCAACCAGGAAATTTGGTGGTGGTGGTGGTGGTGGAGTAATGTTATGGGGGTGTTTCTCATACTATGGTGTAGGACCACAGGTAGCTATTCGGGGTAAAATTAACTCTGAAGCATACTGTATAATTCTGGATAACAAAATGCTCCAAACACTGTGGCGGTTTTATGGTATGGACCCTTGCTACTTCCAGGATGACAATGCTAGGTGCCATGTTTTGGCGGATACTATGCAGTGGTATGAAGAAAATAATCTTCACTGGTTTGGCTGGCCCGCTTAGAGTCCTGATCTCAATCCCATTGAGCATCGTAGGGACGAATTGGACCGGCGCGCCGCGGCGAGTGAGGTCTCAGCAAATGCGGCCAACTTCCATTGTCCAACTGTGTGGCATGTTGCAAGAGGAATGGCAACGCATTCCAGTGGATATTCTACACAACTACTGGAGAGCATGCTTAATAGGGTAACTGCGGTTATAGCAGCCAGAGGTGACACCACGAGGTTTTAGAGGACAAAACAAAGTGCCCAATTACTTTTTTGGAAGATAGTCTATTTATGAATGGCGACTTTCATTTTGTTCTTTACTATGTAATTATAAATATCAACGTTAGAAATCAGTAATTGTATGGCCACTGTTTGGTCTATAACTTTTGTTTCTTTACTCTCATATATCGGTAACTAGTCCATTTTTTAAATTGTCAATCCATGGTTGGTGCACCCAATGTCGGAGATTTCCTGCTGATTTTGGCACTTTCGCGGTGGAGAAATACAATTTTAACTTGGATGAAAGAGATTTAGTTATTTTTATACCTCTTGCAGCGATAAATAAATATTTTTAAACGTAATAAACAGTGACTTTAGTGGTTTTTGATTTGTGAATGGTTGATTCTTATAAATTTGTATTGGCAACAGTGTCGTGGTAAAAAGAAAATAAATGTATTGTTTTTATGTTTTGTTAATATTCCACCATTTTTTTAAAATGCCCTAGGTTTTTCCTTTAATTTTTTGTACATGTCTCCTTTTACATTAAAAATATTATTGACACCCTATGTTAGAATGATATTGTTCATCACCGCATAGGCATAAAATTTCCAGTCAGTTGATATTTGAAGAGGTTTAAGGTATAGTGGTGTAAGTCACTTTTCTTCATTTTAAGAAGAACAGTATTTTGTTAGTCAGTGTACGAAGAATCGAGTTTGCTTATTATTGATAATCATGGAGATATTTATTTTCCTTGTCGGCCGCGGTGGACTAGTCGTTATGCTCCTTGCCTCTGGTGCCGAGGGTCATGGATTCACACTGGCCGCGGTCGATGGATTTTTTTAGGATGAAAAAATCCAAGGAGAAAATCCTCTGGGAGGGACTTCAAGCCATGGGTTTCAAGTCTGAAGATTTTCAGGCTCGAAAATATCCTAAATCCTGAACAAAGAGGCATCTAAACAAAATTTACCGACCTTAAATATCCTAGTAATACCTTAGTTACCTGCAAGATATCCCACTGAGTCGGTGTGTTGACCGCATGCCACTCATGCCATCTTTGAACAAATAAGGTAACTAATATGACCTTGGTCTGTAAACTCCTGACAAAGGCGAGGCTATATCTCAACAATGGTCTACGTCATAAATCACACACACTAAGTGTGGTGGTACTAATTGTTGGTGTATCTGAAATAAAGTATGCTGTTTCTTTTTTACAACCGTGTACTTTACTAATTTTTTGCGCGATAGTGCGTTTTGTCGTACTTACAGCAATGGCGACCATGATTGAAAGTTCAACTTCCTACATTTCGGGATTGTCAACCTAAATAACTATACTGTAATACTATATTTACATCCACGTGCGGGAAGTAAAACCACTGCCCTCTATGTATACTACGCACAATGTATATACAAGAAAATATCCAAAAGGTAGTGTTAATATACATTATACGAAACAAATCACTGCATTCTAAATGAACTGAACTTTATGTGAAACAATATAAAACAATAAATACGTACTTGCGACCATTTTATCAATAATAATCCTGTACTTTCAACTAATAAACATTGCCCACACTGTTAACGTTACACAATTGTTTATAATGAACGCATTTTTTCGACAAAGCTGTTATTATTTTACTACTATTTATTATTTTGAAAACACCATCGCGAAAAATATAAAATTGGCTGAATAATTTGGGAAGTGGAACTATACTAAAAATTACCAGATATTTGTGTTTTCTAAAATGTCATCCATTTTGTCTAAATTGTTGTTTAGCGTAGCAAATTTATTCAATAATAAACCTTTGCAGGTTTCCGCAGCTGAAATTAGTTCTAACTCACCATTATTGATCATGTTTCATGATGTCGGATGTAAGTGGGACTCTATAATGCAGAGGTATAACATTATTTCTAAAGACTAATCAAATCACGTCCCAAATGGGAGTCAACGACCAATCACGTTATAATTAATGTTGTTTCATTCATTCTTTATCGAATTCTCTTTACCAGCTCCTGCTTTTGTGATAAAGAAAGCTTTTCCTTTTTTTAATATTCTGAATAGATCAGATCATTATTTTGCAGTGGCTGACACTCCAACAAATATATTGAATATAGTAAATAATGAACAGATTCCTTCGAAATACACATTTGATAATTGTGTTGTGAAATAATGATTTTACTGAGTTGTTTATTAAAAAATAAATTAATAACTTATAATGTTCTTTATAATATACAGTTTGATATGTATCATTTTTTCTCCAGTAGGGTGCATTTTTACAATATTGCGATTCTTTTTGGCAATAAATAATATGATCAAGTTGCAGTGAATAAATAAATGAAACATAACCACACATTCCTGATTTGTTTTCAAATATCACCTTTTACATTAAATATCTAAATATTTTAAAATACCGGTAACTATATTTAAGTAATGATTTTTTTAGTAAACAGCTTAATTTTATCCGTTAAATAGTCATAACAAATGTCACTCTTTATTTCCAAATCCTCTAGATAAATTCAAGAATCACTTCGTGATTTCGTGAATTTATCGATGATTTGGAAATCACTCGTGCCAACACTTATGATAATTAAATTCAAAATATGATATAGGCCTAATGTTTTACTTTAGAAGAGAAATACGGTAACGAAAATACCGAAACTTGCTTAAAGGACTTCTTTCACTTTTGAGAAACTTTTATACCTACATATTAAACAAAATGACATTTATTAAATCCGTTGTCACGATTTTTAGCGAATTTTAATTTTTCTCTGCACATTTTAACACTTTTTTCCATTTTATAAAACGAATTATGCAAAAGTTCTTTAAATCCTGACTGTAACGATAATGAAGCTTTTAGCTTATTTTTCATTACAAATTAACATGGAAGCTTAAAGTAGAAATCACAGAGCGAAATTCAAATAAAAGGAAGAGTAAGCTATGCGAACACACATGAGCTACTCTAAATGTTCCGAGAAAGAAAGGATTTCAAATGTGTGATCTGAAGAGATTGCTACTATAAACATCTGTTGAATTACAGATAATGATGTCATTGTTCTCAGAAACAAGGCATAAGTTGGACAGCTTATATTCGTTCTTTTTTTTAAATCCGTACATTTCATAGAATCAAGGGATTATATAAAAACTTTATAACCTTATCATAAACAACATCGGTACACGTATTAGAGAAAAATTATTAACATTGAATTTTCTATTAGAAATAAAAATAATTTCCATATCTACGACTGATACTACAATTAATACAGTAGTTATTTAGACAAATAGTTATAAAAGCAGATTGGGCATGTTAATAATGCCTTAGTGCGTGATATAAGTAGGCCTAGGATTCGTATGTACTAAAAGTTAAGATTGCAACATACACTGCTCAAAAAAATTAGGGGATATTGTAGAATAACCTATTAAGACTATGTTTTTAGGAACAGTATTAGATGCAATCACTTTCTATTACTCCAAAAGAATGTAAACAAGAGTTTGATGTCATTACGTAACCTCTGTACCACACCAGATGTCAAAGAGATCCTGATTAGGAATATGGCAAACAAACAAAGCAACTTTAACATGGGTGAAAATGTTTCTTTAGTATGGTGTATGGTCTCCTCGAACGGCCAGCAATGCCTCACACCTGTGTGGAATTGATGCAATAAGGTTAGCAATGAGTTCTTGGAAGATACGTGACCACTCTTCCATAAGAGCAATGTGCAGCTCTGGAACAGTTGTGGGAGGTGCTGGTCTGCCTGCAATGCGCCTGCCTAATGCATCCCACATATGCTCAATCGGATTTAAGTCCGGGGAGGAAGCTGGCCATTGCATACGCTCGATACCCTCCACTTCCAGCATGTCGCCCACCAAGCCAGGTCTGTGGGGTCGTGCATTATCGCCCATAAAAGAAAAGAATCACCTATGGCACCAGCATAAGGCACGACAAAAGGTCGGAGAATCTCATCTCTATACCTTACCGCAGTCAAAGTACCACCTTGGATGACGTAGAGGTCCGTACGTCCACCACTACTGACTCCTGCCCACACCATCAATACACCACCACCATATGGGGATCTTTCACGTACAAAAGCTGGATTGTTTCGTGTCCCTTTTTCCCTCGAGATGAATACACGCCGACTATCACATTCCACGTTGAATCGCGACTCACCAGGAAAAAGAACTGATCTCCATTCGGCATGCCTCCACCCACGATCTTCTTCCGCCCAGTTTCTGCGATCTCTACAGTTTGTGGAGTTAACCTGGTACACACCATGGGCCTACGGGCATAGAGACCACTTCCATGCAGTCGATTACGGACAGTTTGAGTTCACACCCTGCGTCCTGTTACTGTTTGAAGTGTATTACGCAGTCGAGTTGCATTCTGCTGTCTATTCCGACGTGCTGTTAACATGAGGTAACGGTCATCCCTTGCTGTTGTTGCCCGTGGTCGACTTGTCCGGCTCTTCTGTGAACAGTATCTGTTCTTTGAATACGATTCCAAAGTCTGGAAATCACGCTTTGAGACACCCCAATGGTTTGTGCCACATCTTGTTGTGTCTGTACAGCTTCCATCCTTCCTATGACCCTCCAAGCCATTGGTTCAGCTAAATCACGTTGTCGAAGTATCACTGCCCCTAAGGCAAGTCATTCACTAACTGAAAACTGGACTGGATTTAAAAACAGCAACAAAACATTCACGTCCACACCACCCTTTCACATCAACAGTACAGACACTGCCCTCTGCTGTGGTACCGAGGTTACGTAACAACTTCAAACTCTTCTTTACATTATCCTGGAGTAATAGAAAGTGATTGCATCTAATACTATTCCAAAAAGCATAGTCTTAATAGGTAATTCTACAATATCCCCTATTTTTTTGAGCAGTGTAGTATAATGAAAAGTTAGGCTTGTCACTGTCTTTTGCTTTGGTTTCACATACAAATAGTTGAATAGTATAATGAGAATTTGGACTTCTGACTGTCGTTTGCTTTGGTTTCACATACAAATAGTTGAATAGTATAATGAGAAGTTACATTTTTGACTGTCTTTTGCTTTGGTTTCACATACAAATAGTTGAATAGTATAATGAGAAGTTGGACTTCTGACTGTCTTTTGCTTTGGATTCACATACAAATTGTGGAATAGTATAATGAGAAGTTAGACTTTTGACTTACTTTTGCTTTGGTTTCACAATTAAATAGTTGAATAGTATAATGAGAAGTTGGACTTTAGACTGTCTTTTGCTTTGGTTTCACATACAAGTAGTTGAATAGTATAATGAGAAGTTGGACTACCGACTGTATTTTGCTTTGGTTTCACATACAAGTAGTTGAATAGTATAATGAGAAGTTAGACTTTTGACTGTCTTTTGCTTTGGTTTCACATACAAATAGTTTAATAGTATAATGAGAAGTTAGACTTTTGACTGTCTTTTGCTTTGGTTTCACATACAAATAGTTGAATAGTATAATGAGAAGTTAGACTTTTGACTGACTTTTGCTTCGGTTTCTCATACAAATAGTTGAATAATCAAATGAGAAGTTGGACTTTTGACTGTCTTTTGCTTTGGTTGCACATAGAAATAGTTGAATAGTATAATGAGAAGTTAGACTTTTGACTGTCTATTGCTTTGTTTTCACAATTAAATAGTTGAATAGTATAATGAGAAGTTGGACTTTTGACTGTCTTTTGCTTTGGTTTCACATACTAATAGTAGAATAGTATAATGAGAAGTTAGACTTTTGACTGTCTATTGCTTTGGTTTCACAATTAAATAGTTGAATAGTATAATGAGAAGTTGGACTTTTGACTGTCTTTTGCTTTGGTTTCACATACTAATAGTTGAATAGTATAATGAGAAGTTAGACTATTGACTGTATTTTGCTTTGGTTTCACATACAAATAGTTGAATAGGATAATGAGAATTTGGACTTCTGACTGTCTTTTGCTTTGGATTCACATACAAATTGTGGAATAGTATAATGAGAAGTTAGGCTTTTGACTGTCGTTTGCTTTGGTTTCACATACAAATAGTTGAATTGTGTAATGAGAAGATAGGCTTTTGACTGTCTTTGCTTTGGTTTCTCATACAAATAGTTGAATAGTATAATGAGAATTTAGACTTCTGACTGTCTTATGCTTTGATTTCACATAAAAATAGTTGAATAGTGTAATGAAAAGTTAGACTTTTGACTGTCTTTTGCTTTGGTTTCACATACAATTAGTTGAATAGTATAATGAGAAGTTAGACTTTTGACTGTCTTTTGCTTTGGTTTCACATACAAATAGTTGAATAGTATAATGAGAAGTTGGACTTTTGACTATCTATTGCTTTGGTTTCACAATTAAATAGTTGAATAGTATAATGAGAAGTTGGACTTTTGACTGTCTTTTGCTTTAGTTGCACATAGAAATAGTTGAATAAAATAATGAGAAGTTAGACATTTGACTGTCTATTGCTTTGATTTCACAATTAAATAGTTGAATAGTATAATGAGAAGTTGGAATTTTGACTGTCTTTTGCTTTGGTTGCACATAGAAATAGTTGAATACTATAATGAGAAGTTAGACTTTTGACTGTCTTTTGCTTTGGTTTCACAATTAAATAGTTGAATAGTATAATGAGAAGTTGGACTTTTGACTGTCTTTTGCTTTGGATTCACATACAAATTGTGGAATAGTATAATGAGAAGTTGTACTTCTGACTGTCTTTTGCTTTGGTTTCACATACAAATAGTTGAATTGTGTAATGAGAAGATAGGCTTTTGACTGTCTTTGCTTTGGTTTCTCATACAAATAGTTGAATAATATAATGAGAAGTTGGACTTCTGACTGTCTTTTGCTTTGGTTTCACATACAAATAGTTGAATAGTATAATGAGAAGTTGGACTTTTGACTGTCTTTTGCTTTGGTTGCACATAGAAATAGTTGAATAGTATAATGAGAAGTTAGACTTTTGACTGTCTTTTGCTTTGGTTTCACATACAAATAGTTGAATAGTATAATGAGAAGTTAGACTTTTGACTGTCTATTGCTTTGTTTTCACAATTAAATAGTTGAATAGTATAATGAGAAGTTGGACTTTTGACTGTCTTTTGCTTTGGTTTCACATACTAATAGTTGAATAGTATAATGAGAAGTTAGACTTTTGACTGTCTATTGCTTTGGTTTCACAATTAAATAGTTGAATAGTATAATGAGAAGTTGGACTTTTGACTGTCTTTTGCTTTGGTTTCACATACTAATAGTTGAATAGTATAATGAGAAGTTAGACTATTGACTGTATTTTGCTTTGGTTTCACATACAAATAGTTGAATAGGATAATGAGAATTTGGACTTCTGACTGTCTTTTGCTTTGGATTCACATACAAATTGTGGAATAGTATAATGAGAAGTTAGGCTTTTGACTGTATTTTGCTTTGGTTTCACAATTAAATAGTTGAATAATATAATAGAAGTTGGACTTTTGACTGTCTTTTGCTTTGGTTGCACATAGAAATAGTTGAATAAAATAATGAGAAGTTAGACTTTTGACTGTCTATTGCTTTGGTTTCACAATTAAATAGTTGAATAGTATAATGAGAAGTTGGAATTTTGACTGTCTTTTGCTTTGGTTGCACATAGAAATAGTTGAATACTATAATGAGAAGTTAGACTTTTGACTGTCTATTGCTTTGGTTTCGCAATTAAATAGTTGAATAGTATAATGAGAAGTTGGACTTTTGACTGTCTTTTGCTTTGGATTCACATACAAATTGTGGAATAATATAATGAGAAGTTGGACTTCTGACTGTCTTTTGCTTTGGTTTCACATACAAGTAGTTGAATTGTGTAATGAGAAGATAGGCTTTTGACTGTCTTTGCTTTGGTTTCTCATACAAATAGTTGAATAATATAATGAGAAGTTGGACTTCTGACTGTCTTTTGCTTTGGTTTCACATACAAATAGTTGAATAGTATAATGAGAAGTTGGACTTTTGACTGTCTTTTGCTTTGGTTGCACATAGAAATAGTTGAATAGTATAATGAGAAGTTAGACTTTTGACTGTCTATTGATTTGGTTTCACAATTAAATAGTTGAATAGTATAATGAGAAGTTGGACTTTTGACTGTCTTTTGCTTTGGTTTCACATACTAATAGTTGAATAGTATAATGAGAAGTTAGACTATTGACTGTATTTTGCTTTGGTTTCACATACAAATAGTTGAATAGGATAATGAGAATTTGGACTTCTGACTGTCTTTTGCTTTGGATTCACATACAAATTGTGTAATAGTATAATGAGAAGTTAGGCTTTTGACTGTCTTTTGCTTTGGTTTCACATACAAATAGTTTAATTGTGTAATGAGAAGACAGGCTTTTGACTGTCTTTGCTTTGGTTTCTCATACAAATAGTTGAATAGTATAATGAGAATTTAGACTTCTGACTGTCTTATGCTTTGATTTCACATAAAAATAGTTGAATAGTGTAATGAAAAGTTAGACTTTTGACTGTCTTTTGCTTTGGTTTCACATACAATTAGTTGAATAGTATAATGAGAAGTTAGACTTTTGACTGTCTTTTGCTTTGGTTTCACATACAAATAGTTGAATAGTATAATGAGAAGTTGGACTTCTGACTGTCTTTTGCTTTGGATTCACATTCAAATAGTTGAATAGTATAATGAGAAATTAGACTTTTGACTGTCTTTTGCTTTGGGTTTACATACAAATAGTTGAATAGTATAATGAGAAGTTAGACATTTGACTGTCTTTTGCTTTGGTTTCATATACAAATAGTTGAATATTATAATGAGAAGTTAGACTTTTGACTGTCTATTGCTTTGGTTTCACATACAGATAGTTGAATAGTATAATTAGAAGTTAGACTTTTGACTGTCTATTGCTTTGGTTTCACAATTAAATAGTTGAATAATATAATGAGAAGTTGGAATTTTGACTGTCTTTTGCTTCGGTTTCTCATACAAATAGTTGAATAGTATAATGAGAAGTTGGACTTCTGACTGTCTTTTGCTTTGGTTTCACATACAAATAGTTGAATAGTATAATGAGAAGTTACACTTCTGACTCTCTTTTGCTTTGGATTCACATTCAAATAGTTGAATAGTATAATGAGAAGTTGGACTTCTGACTGTCTTTTGCTTTGGATTCACATACAAATTGTGGAATAGTATAATGAGAAGTTAGACTTTTGACTGTCTGTTGCTTTGGTTTCACAATTAAATAGTTGAATAGTATAATGAGAAGTTGGACTTTTGACTGTCTTTTGCTTTGGTTTCACATACAAGTAGTTTAATAGTATAATGAGAAGTTGGACATCTGACTGTCTTTTGCTTTTCTTTCACATATAAATAGTTGAATAGTATAATGAGAAGTTGGATTTTTGACTGTCTGTTTTGATTTCACACACAAACAGTTGAATAATAAAGGATTTCCCATTCAAATCTCCCAGATTTTAATTAATCATAACTAACAAATTATGCGGAATAATGAAATGAGGCTGGTATTAAAGGAAGCTGAAACTCAAATAATTATCAATGCCACACACTGCCACACACTAAAACACCTATATGTGCACCATTAGTAGCATGAACAATATCAAGTTTGTATTCGATTTCGAGCCACGTTCTGTCCAACATGTCCATTGGTACTGTTACAATTGTGTCAAGGATATGGGTTCGTAAATCATGAAGATCTTGTACTGGAGTCTCAAACACACGGTTTTTTACATACCATCAGAAGAAAAAGTCCAGTGGAGTGATGTCTGGCGAACGTGGTGACCAGCAAATTGGTCCGCCGCGTCCAATCCACCTATCTGGGAAGGATTCTTTGAGTGAATTCCGAACATTCCGGTTCCAATGGGATGGGGCTCCATCTTGCTGGAAGATTAATTGGGGTTGCAGATCAGCTACGTGGGGGTACCAAAACTGTTCCAACATGTCTTGGTATACCGGGCCAGTTATTGACTTCTCATGGTAGAAAAACAGACCTATAATCCTGTTCATCATCCTGGACGTGTTCACGGTAGACATGTGGATTTTGCGTAACCCAGATCCTTACATTGTGCCGATTAACAGATCCTGATACATGGGACGTTGCCTCGTCAGAAAACAAGACGTTTCCGAGAAATTGAGTGACCTTGTCAATACGATAGCGAATGCTGTCGTCATGGCCTGTCATCTGGAGTTATTTGTTGAACAGTTTGCACTTTGTAGGGGTACAAACGAAGCTGCTTATGAAGCACTCGATGCACAGTTGATCTCGGTACATTGAATTGCCGGGAAGCTTGGCGAATTGATTTCTGTGGACTTCTCTGAAATCCTTCTCTAATTTATTCAATCTTTTCTTCTGAAACACGTGTACGAGCACCTCCTGATTCTTCTTTAACGCTTCAGTCGCCATAAACGTCTCAAGACATGCCTTAATTGTCTTCCTATCGGGTGCATTTCCTCCATATTCTCTCCGGTAATTTCTTTGCACTGTAATTATTGACTTCGTCTCTGCATACCAGAAAACAGTTTGTGCTCGTTGCTGAGGGTTCAACATGCGACAAATGAATTTATTGCAACAATGAAAACAAAAATGCTTTGCGTTTCTCTTTCTTTTAATGTTAATCTCATTTGATAATTCCGTATACTTTGAGAGTTATGATTATTTAAAATGTGGGATGTTTGAATGGGACACGGTGTATATACTATCTGCATTCCAATCATATATTTTATTACATAAAAACAGTAGCCCTGGTTATAAGACAAGAAAATTGTTTTAAAAATACTCTATAAAATATTATAATAATGTGTAGCTTATGTCAGTTCCTAAAGTCTATTTGATACTATAGTCGTTTCCAAGGTTATTTTCCTGTGGATTCATACTACACAACAGTAAACTATGTTAGAAAGCTAATTTTCATATTATATGGATATTTGTCTTTTATGAGAATATAATGATTAGCTTTTGTTGTCTGGTAATGATGAGATCCGGTCGGGCTCGATGTATTTTTTAGAATATAGAAATACAAGGAATAAGTCTTCCGGGAAGGACATTAAGCCATGAGTGTTCAAACTGACGATTTTCGGGTTCTTAAAAGACCCGCGAGTCTACATTAGAGTCTCTAAGCGCATTTAATCGCCCTTCTCAACTAAATAATACCGTAGTTGCCTAGAAGGTATCTCTTTGAGACGATGAGCTAACCACAGAGCTCTCGCTGATATGTACATGGAAATAAGGATAATTAAATTATTTAAATTATTTAAATAATTCTCACACTTTGAGAGGTGCGGGTATGTACAGACATACTGTAGTTATGAAAATACACAAATACACCATTAGTAGATAAATAATATATATCGGGCTAGTTTGATGAATTGTTAGCGCTTAAGACTCGTATCCGGGTTTAAACCTTGGTTTTGACACGAATTGAATGAGATTAGTATGGAGAAATGGTAGAATCAAATATGTGGCAGGAAAAAATGGGAAAACCCTGAGAAAACCCCTCAGACTACGTATCATCTATCACGAAACCACATGGAGTAACCGAGATGCAAACTCGAAACCCCTGCGGCGAGAAGCGAGCGTATAATCGCTTGTGTCGCGGATACCCAAAATATCATTAAAAATAAAATGAAATAAATGTACGCAATATTTCCTTAACTCATAGAAATCTGTAAGTGATATTTCCTTAACTGATAGAAATCTGTAAGTTATATATATATATATATATATATATATATATATTGTGTATATGTATGTGCCATCATAACTCTCGAACGCCAGGATCAATTTAACGCAAACTTGGTATACATATTAACTAAAATATGTAAAGGTGACCTAAGTGATAAAACATCCTGTCATCCCTACTGATTAGAAGGGATTTTAATCGATAAATCATTGACAATGACATATTATAGGGGGTAATATCTTACTTTACTTTTGAGGGCCTCTCCACTTTTCAGCGGTTACCCTGTATTCCCATTCGCCATTCTTGCCGATCACGCCATTCATCCTCCTCCAGACTTCGGTCGTTCATCAATCTATGGACCTCTCCTCTCCAAGTTGTTCTTGGCCTGCCCCGTTTCCTTCTACTAGAAGGTGACCATTCCAAAAGAGTTTTGGTCCACCTATCATCCTCCATTCTCCTGACATGGCCATACCACTGAACAGCTCGTCTTTCGATCCTTTCCACCACTGTCTCCTCCATATCCATCATCTGCCTCACTTCTTCATTTCTTCTTCTTTCCAACCTGGACACCCTGGCACTGCGTCTTATTCCATCCATCTCCACTGCCAAGATCTTAGTTTTTTGTCTCTCTACCAAAATCCATCCCTCAGCACCATAAGTCATTATGCTTTCCACAACAGACTTGAAAATCCTCTTCTTCGTGTGGTTTGACATGGTCATACTACACAGTACCCCATTCAACAGTTTTATGGCTCTTCGTGCTTGTACTAACCTGCTATCTACTTCAGCTTTACAACTCCCTGATTCATCAATAAATGATCCCAAATATTTAATTTTTTAAGAGCTCTAATAATTCCTTAAGATACGGATATATCTCGTCCACTTCCTCCTACTACAAGATATTCAGTTTTTTCCATGTTTACTCTTAATCCTCCTATTTCAAAAGCATTTAGAAGTTTTCTCATCATGTATTTCACATCATCACGACTCTGAGCTATCAACACTTGATCGTCTGCAAATAATAAGAAATGTATTGTGCCACCTTGGACTGGTACTCCCATGCCTCCACAATATCGATTCCACTGCTCCAATATATGCTGGATGTATATTTTGAACAAAGTAGGGGACATACTACAGCCCTGTCGCAGGCCTTTAGTAGTTCTGAATGGAGAGGATATCATCTTACCCTCTTTAACCGAAGCCTGACACTGCTGGTACAACCGTCGGACAAGTGAAATCGTTGGTAAATCGATACCAACATCAACCATTGTATCCCAAAGTTGGTTGATTTGCACTGAGTCATAGGCCTTTTCTAAATCAACAAATATCAATTGAATTTCCTGGCCCTAGGCATGTGATTTTTCTGTTATCTGTCTCAGACTAAAAATGTGATCCATGCATGATTTCCCTCTGGTAAATCCTGCTTGGTCTTCCAACATTCTTCCTTCGATAGTGTGTTCAAGTCTGTTTGTGATGATACTGCTAAAAATTCTACTCATGGATGACATCACACTGATTCCTCTGTAATTTCCAGGGTCTTTACGATTTCCCTTTTTATGAATAGATGTTATATATGACACACACCAATCCTTTGGTATTTCATCACCCTCCAAAATCTGATTAAACATTTTACAGATAAGTCTTTTTAATAAGGGGGGGCATATTTCCATAATTCTGTCATTATTCCACCGGGTCCACTGGCTTTACCATTCTTTGCTTTTTTCAGTGCCTGATTTATTTCTTCCTCTAAAATAGGTTCCATATGTGACGATATATTGTCCATATACTCCAAATTTTCACATTTTTGTCCCTTCCTTTTCTCAACAAGCAGATTTTTAAAGTGCTTCTCCCATTGTTCCATATTCACAAGATTTAAGGCTGGTGATGGATTATTAACTGCCCTCATCCTCCTCATAACTCTCCATGCCTCTGCAGATCTTCTGTATCCTAATGAATGATCGATTTCAGCACATACTTTTTCCCATGATTCTTCTTTACATTTTATTATAACCTTCTTTACCTTTCTCTTGCATTCTCTATACTTCTGTAGGTCTTCTTCACTCTTATAGCTCAACCACTTATAGTAGAATTTCTTTTTTTCATTAATAATTTCCAGTGTTTCCATTGTCATCCATATCTAAAAACAATAAAAAAAATACCTATATTAGTATCGAATTCGTAGTTTTTGGGATTGCTAATCCCATTAGTGGCAATCATTGTGACATTTAAGCCCGAATTTGATTCTTAATACCCATAACAAGACTGACGAAGTTAGAAGAAGTGAAAAATAAATTTACAATAAAGGATTGAGATGATTATGGAATCCATGGTTTTTGAGTCGCTAAATCGACAATACATTAGACTTGTTCGAAGAATTCGCTTAGTTTACGCAATTGCTGTGTGAACGGCTTCTGTTACTCCAACATTGCGGATGTTAAGTAATGAATCATATTTATTTTAAATCAGAGGAGCTATTTAATAAGCGAAGTTATTTCAATTTCTAAAGCTACGTTCAAGCAAGCATCCATGCTTTTGTTGTAAAACAATACGAAATTGCCCACAAAAATAATTCATTTTAACTCGGTTTTAAATTAAATTATGTGTTATCCTTCTAACCGATTCAGCTAATTTGGAAATATTGATTAAATACAGAAGCGTCTGTTTTATGTGCTTACTGATTTTGAAATATGAATTAATATTATATTACATCACCGTTTCGATTTATTTTCCATCAAAATTTCGGATGAGTATTACATTTTTTATATCATATATGCAGTATTTTATATTTCCTCCAGAAAATTAAAAATGTTCAATTACTGTGAAACCAGAAAATCTACATTACAAATCTTCAATAACAAAATACATATACGGCTGCACATATAAAAGAGAGGAGATTTGAACACTAACACAAAGCGTTAATATGATGGAGTCCCATTCCTTTTTATTCAAACACGCTCGGCTATATTCATATCTTGTTTGCTAACAAACTTTCATTTCTGAGTTATAAAAAATAGCTCTTATCACGAATTGACTTTATATTTTTATTTTCCTATTTATAGACGATTTAACACGTGAGGTCATATCTATTTATTACTTTTAATCAAAAGATGTACATCGAATAACTAAACTAAAGCTATAACTAACTAACTCACTGGCACTATCGAACCCGTAGGTTCATGGCCGCGCGGACATAAGCTCTCCATACATCCCTATCCTGAGCCAATGTTTTCCAATCATCCCCTTATAATCTACTTCCCTCAAATCATAGTTATACAACACTATTATTAGGCCAATTTTGCATTTTGACTGTGAGAGCTGATTCTTAATATATCGCACGAAAATGTGATAAACGCCTTCGAAAGAAAAATTTTAAGACGGATTTATGGACCGATTAAGGAAGGTGGCATAGATATAATAGTGAGCTATACGAGATATATTAGGAACCATTTATTTCCATGATGGTTAAAATCAAAAGGCTTGAGTAGGCAGGACATGTTCATCGCATGGGGAATAGACGTATCCCTACGAAAATCCTCTACGCAACTACAGTGTGCAAGAGAAAAGTGTGAATAACGCAGAACAGAGATAGATTGGTGTTGTGGAGGGTGCAAATAAGATTCTAGGAGTTGGAAAAGGAAGACACTGGATAGGAAGATTTGGAGGGACTTTATTCAGGAGGCCAAGGCCCGACATCGAGCTCTAGCGCGATAGAATAAGAAGAAGAAGTATTTTAATGATACTATGATCTACCTCGGTGGTCTAGAGCTTAAGGTCCTTGTTCCCAAGGTCGAGGGTTCAGACCTGGTCGGAGTATATGGATTTTTAGAATGGAAAAATCTAAGGAAGAAGTCTTCCAAATGAACTTCAAGACCTGGATGACGAATCTGAAGATGTTTATTCTCGTAAAAGTACCTCAATTCTAAATTATCCATTGAGCAAAATTGAATCACTGACTTGAAAAGGGAACAAACTCCATTTTTTTCTTGTTCTAAATTAGTTAAGATATACAAACTGTAAAACTTTCTTCGACACATGATATGGTGAAACAAGGAGAAACTCCGACTATTCTGCTTGGAATGGTGCATCAGTGAACTTAGCATTGAGTTGAAGAAGGAAGAATATCCGGAGTTTCTTCCTTCTTACCTCATTAGGCAGGTACGCGGTAGCAACAAATACGTCCGTGAAAAATGTAATCTGCAGTTTTACACGATAATAATCGTAACGAATTGTAATTGTTACGTTATTGTTAAAGATTACCTGATTTTATTGTGATTCTGTGGTATTAATATGAGAGAAAAAGAATCAGAAGTAGAAATGCGATATGTAAGACTATAAATATGCAAAAAAGCTTTCTCAAGTTTATATACAAAAAGTGAAAAAGCTATCGTTCATGAATGAGTTGGAGAAAATGTTTTTAACATCTCACCTCATGAAGTTGCATGTTTTCACAATACCGGTTTCAAAAGTATAATTTCAATCAAACTCCAAATCAGTTTGACTGAAGATGGAAGTAAAATTATACTTTTGAAACCGGTATCGTGTAACTTTATGAGGTGAGATATTAAAAACATTTTCTCCAACTCATTCATAACCTCCCACTTTTGATTAAAAGCTATCGTTCGTTTAACATCGCTTTTGGTTAATGATCATTATCGTTAGCAAATCGATTTGTCCCTTTCCAGTAATTTAATTGAATTATTCGTCATTTATCCATAGAAAATGCTCACAGAATTATGACGTCAATTACATTTAACGAAACTTTATAGTGGTCTGAAAGGTTTGGTGTTTCTAATGAGAAGTTTATGTAAGGCAATGTGAGTTCAGATTTGGCTCATTATGCGGAAAGTCCCGGGTTCAATGTACGAGGCAGACCGACCTTACTATCGGTTTCGTATTTTTCCTCAGTCGCCAAGTCAAATGCTGTTCTGGAATTTCATTATTTGTACCCACATTTACTCATATTTACCATTTCATAATATAATTTGTCTGTCTGCCTATTTGTCTTTCTCTATCCGTAATACCCATATGGGACAAAGGAACTCTCTTGAGGGAATTCCTTAACTAAACTAATTACAATTACCCTTATTTCCTTAGAAATACCATTACTTGTTCGACTAAAAAGGACACTTAGTAGCCAAGATATTACTTGGATGAGAAAGGCTGATTAAATTGAATCCCTGAATTGAAAAGGGAAGAAACTCCAAGTACCCTACTTTTGACAAAACCTTAAAAGAAAGTAACTTATTACAGATTGCTATGACAAATTTTTGACCAATTAAAATATTGATCCTCTGCTTACAGGGAATGCACATATAGCGAAAAATCATAATTTCTATAGCATATACGTGTTTTATGGCCCTTCGAAGGCAGTGGAGTTTCTTCCTTTTTCAAGTCATCCAAAAATTAATACAGAATTATTACGTAAATAAGCTTCATTAGTAATTATAAAACAAGAGAAATAAATTAAAACCTCAAATACACCAAGAGTGACAAGACAGCACGCTACCTCGAGACCACAGCGGTGGACTATATATATGTATGTATGTATATATATATATATATATATATATATAGTACAATCTTTTAAATTTGTAAGTTTTGCCCTTTATGGTCGAGCGGACATAAGTTCTCCATACATTGCTATCCTGAGCTAATATTTTCTAATCATCCCCTCTTTAATCTACTTCCTTGAAATGACGGTTAATATTATTCTCCCTCATCATTCTTCACTTACATATTGGGCGCTTTCCCTCTAGTTTCCTTTCAAACAGTTTCCATGGCCCTCTTTAATTTCCCATTCATACCATATGCCCTGCCCAACGTAGTCTAAGAGACTTAATTTATCTTACCATATCTCGTTTCCTATGAAGATCATGTAGCTCACTCTTTAGTAGTCTTCTCCATTCGCCTGTCCATCTCTCATTGGTCTAATTTTTTTCTAAGAATTTTATTCTCAAATGGCCCTCTTTAATTTCCCATTCATACCATATGCCCTGCCCAACGTAGTCTAAGAGACTTAATTTATCTTACCATATCTCGTTTCCTATGAAGATCATGTAGCTCACTCTTTAGTAGTCTTCTCCATTCGCCTGTCCATCTCTCATTGGTCTAATTTTTTTCTAAGAATTTTATTCTCAAAAGTTATAACATTTTTTTCCTCCCTTAAAACAAGAGTCCGTGTTTCCTATTCATGTAACTTGGACAATAACAGTTTTATATATTCTCAGTTTAATTTCGTACCTTTGTTATCAAACATAATTTAACATATCTTAATATTTCCTGATGGATAGTAAAATCTTTGGATCTCACCCATGTGAATTTAAAACATCTATGTTAAATTGTAACATCCTCCCCTGTTCATATAAAATATTAGTAAATCGCGTAATTTTTTTGAGTGTAGAACAGTCTGTTTTTACAGTTAGCGGATTATTGCATGGCAAATAATTCACTGCCAATCGTAAACATTCCCAATATTACTAGATTTCTGCTGTCCTCTGCCTCTGCGTTTAAACTTGAATAATATATAGACTTATCAGTTTTAATTGTATAGTAAATTTGCGATACACTATTCATCTGAAAACCTCTCTTACTGTGCAACATGCAATTCATATTTTGCTACGTCCTGTGTTTAATTAGAAAATAAAGCCATAATGTCTCGGGAACTATAGAACTTAAAAATATGGTCCTTTCACAGTTACTAAAGTAAATATGAGCCCTTTTTATAATATATCCACGAAAATCAATATCACATAGACTATACGAGTAGAAGGAAACAGATGTTCAATGGTGTTATTACTCGTATCAAATAGGCAACTCCGCCGGATGATCCAATCTTATCTACCATGAAATAATCCGGTAACTTGAGTTAAATATGTAGCTATTATAAATCTATGATTGAACAAAATACACAACTTTCTTTCGTACAAATAAATTAAAAAAAGAAAAAATCTTATGTGGGACCTATGTTTCATGAAATAAACTATACTTTATTTTTATATCTCAAAACTCAAGACATATCGGATATGTAAGAAGAATTCACGTACATTGACGCTTCACTGAGCTGCATTATTTGACGTTTTGTCGAAAGATGGCACTGATACACATATAACAGATCCTATATGGATTACGCTTCAGTGAGTCGCACACTTTGTGTGAAACATCCAAACTTTCTGAATCAGAAAATGTTAGAACAAAAACTAAACCATAGAAATAATAAAAAAATAAACTTATATAACACTAGAACTACTTAAAAGAACAGAGAAATACAATTCTTACAAAAAAAGTACAGAAGTTGTTTCCAATCTCTATTGTGAACAAAAAGAACAAGCGTCTGTAATGTAGGTTATTGTTTCCTCTATTTTGCTAACCATTTTCACAATTTTACCCTTAGGAAATATTTTCATATTGCAAAAGAAATGGGACAAAATAAAATAGCAATTCATGATATAAGTAATAATTTTACGCATGATTTTTTTTTCTGTATATAAACATACTGAATACAACATAGGCCTACATAAAAGTACAATATTATGATTGTTCTTAATTAAAGTTCAGTGTATGCAGGGTGTTTAAAAATACAAACCTCAATTTTTAAGGAGGTAATAATAATACTAATTCACAATGGGTTAAAGCGTGCATCTGCACTACCACTTCAGCTATTCAGTTTTATACTGGAGTTCCTCCAGGGCGCGACTGGTCTTATAGGCCTACCATCCCAATGCTGGCCTCACATCCACATGTGTTATTCACATAGTTAGATGATAATCTAGCCAGTATATTGGTGCGGGGCTCAATTGTAGGCAAGAGATCTCAGGGTTATGAGGTCTTTATAAGCAAAAGAACAACGTATAAATGTACACTCAATTTTAACGAATCCAAGAAACTGTTTATTTACGGAGAAATACACTTTTGTTAATACAGTTCAAAGTTTCATCTAAGAGTGGAGTCGATGAAATACTTAGAGGTCCACGTGCTCGAATCAATATTTTCAAAGTCCAAATGCTTAACGGACTATAACTTTAAATTTAACTATTTCTCGGACGAATCTAATATTTAATCTGAATCGGAGATCGCGGTCTGCAGGTCTACGATGTTCCAACACTGAACACAGAGTCACTGATAGTGATAGTGAGTGTATTTTGATATAAGTTCTCGCTTATAAAGGCGGTGGCTCCTCCCACTTTTCTCGAATCCACTCCTTACAATTGAATATATATTTATGTTACAATAATATTATTTACTAGTATGTATAACATTTCTAAGAACTGGGTAAATTGGTTCTTTGATATTTAATAGATAAATGTTTATCAGTTTCTTTGTAAACTGTCAATGTTAAGAGATTATCTTTTCTAGAGGTGAATGAATGTCTTTTATTGTCTGTATTAGCCAGGTAGTAATTCTTTATCATCATTTCTTGGAATTGCTTAGTAACGTTAATTGGTTTCTAAGAATTGGGTCAATAGATTTTTAATATTTTTAATAGATAACTAATGTTATCTTTTCTTAAAAATGAATATTTCTTATTAGTTGTATAGCCTGCTAATTGGAATTAGTTATATTCTTTTGACAATACCCTTTTTTGTGATCCTATATTATTTGTAACTTGGGTAGTAGGTAGAGTTCTGACAATACCTCTTTATTCCATTATTTGCCATTTGTATAGCAGGTAGCGTTTTACAGTATTTTATTCTAGACAAATGTACGTGGAATTTTTACCTGGGTATATTTCTACTTTTCCACATACATATTTTATAGCGATATTAGTAATATATTCTATTTTCATTATTTATAGATTTATTCAATTTTAATAACAATTTAATATATTTCGGAACATTTTAGTTTCAGATCCATGCATATTAGAGTTGTATCTTAGTTTATATGTCTCCTATCATATTAATCGCTACAATAGGGATGACATGCATGTTGGATCCCCAATCGTTATATGTGGTTTTCCTCAAACTGGAGCCACTGGTTAAGCAGTTGACTACATTCCTCATTATTCCAGGTGGGCTGTGGTCCCATACCGGCCGAAATGTCGTGAGAAAATCTCTTCTCCCATAGGGACTCGAACTAGCGCATATCCGTTGTTGTAATCCAATGCATCATGTCTTAAACCGTTCAGCTACGACGCGGGAATTTTATTGGAATTAAGAGAATATGGACTACTTCGTATATATAATATATTAATACGAATTGAATGTAATATAAATTGTATCTTAATTTCTATTAGAGCTGTTACCGCAACCTTAGTAACTGCAATTTTTTATCATTTTTTTAATATAAGACTCCTTCTACTAGAAGAGTTTACTCTCCATAGAAGATTCACAATCTTTCACCTAACTCTGCCATTTTACTCTATTTGAAACGGTGATTATTTTCAACTAATAATAAAGATATTGGAATCTTGTACTTCATTTTTTTGGAACGTGAGCAGAAATGGTCATCACATATTTACAATAGGGATATATGTTCATACCCGAGAATATTTTATATCAGCTATAATTACACTAGTCTGCGTGATATCAGATGACTGGAAACTAATAAATGGTATTGGTTCACTTTTATGCTGATTCCAGAACTATTCTTTGTTTTCTTCTATCACGTACAGTTTTTTTTTCACAATGGACCTAATCTGCTTTCAAATATTTATTGGCAAAAGCATAATATGTGCCAGAAGATGAGTATTGATGGAGGGAAATTCAGGCCTCTAAACGTTTAGGTTGGCACAGCTGCTGCTGAGATTGTTATTAGGTGACGTTGAAAGTATTGTTCAACTCAGACACTTGCATTATAAATGCTGTTCTTATTTTATCTCTCTAGTGTGACTGCAAGTATGACAATGTCTACACGCAAGTGAGTGAACAATCCTAACGTTTTCTGCTACATTTGTGAAGATTGTACAGTGTTTAAGCAAAGAACGTATGTTACAAACTTTGTGAAAAAAGCTTACTATGCTTACTTTAAAGTGAAACTTGGTGACCAGGATAAGGCGTGAGTGCCGCTATTGCGCTATTTTTTGCCACTATTGTATTGAGAGGTTAAGATTGTGGACAAAAGGAAAGAAAACATGCATGCCGTTTGCGATTCCTATGGTGTGGAGGGAGCCTAAAGGCCACCTTAATGACTGTTACGTCTGTTTGCTTAATGTTCAGGTGTGCAATTCAAAAAAATGAGAACCAAATTGTATATCCAAGCATCCCTTCAGCCATTAGGCCAGTGGAGAAGAGCTGCCTGTTCCTCTTCCTCCAGCTATTTTAGAGAACCTCACGCAAGATGATGTTGAACGTGAACTTGATGAAATCACTGCCGACGATACTGATGATGTGTATCAGTCTGGGAACGGCTTTACTCCAAAATGGTTCTCTCAAAGTGACCTTAATTATGTAGTTCGTGATCTGAATTTGCCAATGGAATCTGCAGTACTTGGCTCACGACTTAAAACTAAGAATCTTCTGGAATCAGTAATACATTACTCATGGTACAGACACAGAGAAAAAGAACTAGTTTCATTTATTCTCATAGAATTATTGCTTGGTTTACTGCAATAACGTAAACGAGTTAATGCACTTCTATGACATTGAGCACGATCCTACTCAATGGAGACATTTTATAGACTCATCAAAGAGGAGTCTCAAGGGTGTGTTACTGCATAATGGGAATGTGTATGGGTCCATTCATATTGCTCATTCAGTTCAGATGATAGAGACAATCGAGAACATGAAGTTACTATTAACAAGCATCCAGTAAGAGGAACACAGATGGCTAATCTGCTGTGACTTTAAAATTACAGGAATATTATTTGGGCAACAACCCCGTTTCACAAAAGTGACGTGCTTTATATATGAATGGGGCAGTTGGGCAAAGCAAAAACATTGGAGTGTGAAGTTTGGCCAGAGTGGAGAAATGTTGTGCCTGGAACTACAAATACCCTACATGAACCACTTGTAGACCCTCGAAAAGTCCTGCATCCACCACTACACATCAAATTGGGCTCGATGAAGCAATTTGTAAGGGCTCTACCACAGGATGAGCCTCGCTTCAAGTACCTTTGTCAGAAAGTTTTGTTCATCATGCAAGAAAAATTGAAAACTGGAATTTTTGTTAGTCTGCAAATAAAGAAACTGATGAAGAATGAAGCTTTTGGAAAACAAAACAATGAATGAGAAAGAACAAGAAGCCTGGACCGCTTTCCGATCTGTTACTGAAAACTTTCTAGGGAATAACAAAGATCCTAATTACAAGGCAATTGTGGAAAAATGTTGGAAAATTTCAAAAAGGTGAGTTATAACATGAATGTAAAAGTTCACTTTCTATATTCCCGTATCGACTACTTTCCCAAACATCTGGGACATTATAGTGAAGAGCAAGGTGAAAGTTTGCACCAGTATATTAAAGAGATAGAGAGGAGGTACCAGGTAACATGGAATGCAACTATAATGGCCAACTACTGTTGGATGTTGAAGAGGGAGACTAAAATGGAGGAACTTCAAGCAAGTCAAAGAAGAGAAGTTTTCAAAATTAATGGGACCCCATTTGTTTTCTGTTTTTTTACAAGGTAGTCACGAAATTATTATGACAGTTCTTTACAGTACTCTTAACAAAACAGTATCTTATGTGAAATGAAATTTGAATATATTTGTGGTTATAGTAGTTAAAATCGTGAAAATATAAATTCTTGTTTGTGTAAAAACCTGAAGTGATGGACAAAAATGAAAATAATTTCTGGAATCAGTATAGAAATTGATTTAAAAACACCTCTTTTAAATAAATCATCTGAGAAAAAGTTTTAAAATGCAGGCTTGCGTTATTGGTAAGGTTCAACATGAACACAGAAATTTGTTCTAGAACATACAATCAAATTATTAAAGAATAATAAGCTTGATAGGATCAGAATTTTCAAAGTGGGCCTAAACCTTCTGGCAGCACCATGGTCCTGGTCTCGACTCGGCCTCTAATGTAAATGAGTACAATACTCTTGTTGTTGGATAAATACGCAGGCTGATAACCCGACTAAGGTACTCGTGTACCTTATATATTTTGAAAGTAGGGAGCCTTAACCTCTTTACACCCCAAGGGCCTATTTAAGCCTGTAGTAGGGTCACTTCACTTTTATTCTTAGAAATAAATTGTATTAATCAACTGTCGGAGGTCCTATATACCAATATGAGCATCAAATTAAAAAGACTGTAACGAGAAGTTGGTAATACTTGTGTATGTTATATATTCAACCTCATGAAATCGGATCACGTAACTCCAGCATTTGAAATGTTGTCTTGGCTCCTATTGAAAGATAGGCATTGGATACACTGCTCTTGCTTCTAATACCACACTTTATCCGTCTCATCGCTCCCCAACCTTTCTATTCGCTTTCATTCACTTAACTTCCCACCGTAACTTCAACTCACGATCGAGACATTTTTCTAACCCTCAACATACCTTTTTTTTTGGGGGGGGGCTAGCCGTCTCTGGATTTCTCTCCCCTCTTATACCAAGAGCTGCCCGACATAAAAGCAGTTGAAAAATCAGCCTACTAAATATATCGTTGGACAACATGGTATATATTACAAAATCAAGGTATTTTTATTGTTTTTATATTTTGCAATTTCAAATAAAGCATTATATTATTATTATTATTAGTATTATTATTATTATTAGTATTATTATTATTGTAATTATTATTATTATTATTGTAATTATTATTATTATTATTATTGTAATTATTATTATTATTATTATTATTGTAATTATTATTATTGTAATTATTATTATTATTATTATTCTTGTAATTATTATTATTATTATTATTATAGTTGTCCTTCTTCTTCTAACTTCTTATTCTTATTCTTCTTTATTATCCTTATTATTCTTCTACTTCTTACTTCTTATTTTCTACTTCTTCTTCTTCTTCTTCTGTCCTTCTTCTTCTTACTTGTCCCTTCTTCTTCTTCTTGTCCTTCTTCTTCTTCTTCTCTTCTTCTTCTTCTTCTTGTCCTTCCTTCTTTCTTCTGTCCTTCTTCTTCTTCTGTCTTGTCCTTCGTCTTCTTCTTCTTGTCCTTCTTCTTCTTCTTTTGTCCTTCTTCTTCTTCTTCTTGTCCTTCTTCTTCTTCTTCTTGTCCTTCTTCTTCTTCTTCCTTGTCCTTCTTCTTCTTTCTTCTTCTTCTTCTTGTCCTTCTTCTTCTTCTTGTCCTTCTTCTTCTTCTTGTCCTTCTTCTTCTTCTTCTTCTTCTTTGTCCTTCTTCTTCTTCTTCTTGTCCTTCTTCTTCTTCTTGTTCTTGTCCTTCTTCTTCTTCTTGTTCTTGTCCTTCTTCTTGTTCTTTGTTCTTGTTTCTTGTTCTTCTTCTTGTCCTTCTTCTTCTTCTTCTCTTGTCCTTCTTCCTTCTTCTTCTTGTCCTTCTTCTTCTTCTTCTTGTCCTTCTTCTTCTTCTTTGTCCTCTCTCTTCTTCTTCTTGCCTTCCTCTTTTTCTTCTTGTTCCTTCCCTTTTCTTCTTGTCCTTCTTCTTCTTCTTCGGTGCTTCTTCTTCTTCTTCTTGTCCTTCTTCTTCTTCTTCTTGTCCTTCTTCTCTTCTTCTGTGTCCTTCTCTTCTTCTTGTCCTTCTTGTTCCTTCTTCTTCTTCTTCCTTCTCCTGTCCTTCTTCTTCTTCTTCTTCTTGTCCTTCTTCTTCTTCTCTTCGCTTGTCCTTCTTCTTCTTCTTCTTGTCCCTTCTTCTTCTTCTTCTTTGTCCTTCTTCCTTCTTCTTCTCTTCTTTTGTTCTCCTCCTTTTCCTTCTTCTTTTCTTCTTCTCTTTCTCCTTCTTCTTCTCTTCTTCTTTTCCACTCTTCCTTCTTCTTCTTCTTTTCCTCCTCCTTCTTCTCTTTTTTCTTCCTTCTTTTCTTCTTTTCCTCTCTCTTCTTCTTCTCTTTTCTGTCCCGCGCCGTATCCGAGCGGTTAAGGTATGAAGCCTCGGCGCAGAGCTACGGGACTTGCGATGGTTCGAGTCTCCATGGGGAAGAACTTTTCTCATGTATTTCGGCCAGTATGGGACCGGTGCCCACCCACATCTTGAGGAATTGGGTAGCTACAATAAGTAGCAGCTCCAGGTTAGGAACCAGCTATAACGGCTGGGGGACTCGACATGCTAACCCCATGTCACCCCTACACTGGCTGTTGATCATCTTACCGTCTGTGATTGACACATTTGGATGTGAAGGGCCAGCAGCCGGCTGGTAAAAGGGGAACCGCTGAAAAGTGGAAAGACCCTCATCGGATTATTTTCATTATTATTATTATTATTATTTTCATTATTTTCATTATTATTATTATTATTTTCATTATTTTCATTATTATTATTATTATTATTAGTTTCATTATTATTATTATTATTATTGTTTTCATTATTATTAGTTCAGTATTATTATTATTATTAGTTTCATTATTATTATTATTTTCATTATTATTATTATTTTCATTATTATTTTCATTATTTATTATTATTATTATTATTATTTTATTATATTTTCATTACTATTTTCATTATTATTATTATTATTTTCATTATTATTTTCATTATTATAATTATTATCATCATTACTACTGTTATTATTCTAAGTTCAATGCATTTAAATTACCTTATCACGTGTGTATTATATAGGCGTATTATGTATTATTAATTTAACTCAGATAATTGTTAATATATGTATAATTTGACCCTGGTAAATTGTAAGAGCAGAGCTTACAGTATTAACTCCATAACGTAAAAATTATAATAATAATTATTATTATTATTATGATTATTATTATTATTATTATTATTATTATTTTATTATTATTATTATTATTATTATTATTATTATTATTGTTATCCTTAAACCTGAATGAAAGGCCTCTAAGCAAAATTTACCGAATTTTCCCGTCCTAGTAGTACCTTGGTTTCCTAGATATCAGTATGAGGCGGAACGCTGACCACGGATCACTCAAAGGATATCTATACGAAAATAAGTGTAACTAAATTAGTATGGTTCAATTTCTTCCCTATAGGGGGAGAGCGCTTAAATCTCTGTTAAGGGAAACATGGTCTTACAAGATACAAGAATTATTATTGTTATTGTTGTTATTATTATTATTATTATTCATTTTCCCAAATTTCAGTCTTTCCGTAGCTTATTGTTCGGTTTTTTTTATAATTTTAATTTTACATGAAAATTGAGCTTACCCACCGCACAACCTCCCCCTGGGTGGATCAGGCATTTGATTTCGAAGTATACTTCTCCTGGATGGGTGGCCTTGACTCTGGCTTTGAGGCTCATCTCTCCAATTTTCTGTTAGGGTTTCTTCTCTCAGTCTTCGACAATCCGATGTCATACTACAGAAGAGCAGTGCCTGTAAGACTAGACTACACCTGGGTCGAAGAGTAGTCACCCTTTATGTACCCATACACATTGTCCCCCGGCCCGCCGATCGCACACTCAGTTTGACTCGGTTGCACACTCGGTTGCCAGGTGGAATCAACGAGCAGGGCCCGTGGCCTGTCTCTTCCGGCTGCTTTAGGGACTTAAATGCCGTCTTCAGCGCATAGATATTGATGTAAGTTGATGGTAGAGTGATGATTCAGCCGCCAGCCATAACCAGTCGTAGATCAGGAGACAAAGATCAAGTCATTGAGCATTAACAAGCCTGTTTTCAGTTTTCCGTTAGTTATCATTGTTGTTTAATACCAGAGGAAGACAGTTGACGAGACCAGTCGCACCCTCCACATATTTAGATATTAAGTGATTAATCGTTTGTATTGGTGCATATCCGAGACTTACTGAAACTTAATAAATATTGTAACAGTGCTTTCAATATGCAGATGATTTATATTTCTGTTTTAATTTTCTAAACTATTGCATTATTAATTTAAATGGCCGGCCACTTCAAGTCAGTTGTATTTTCGTCTGAGTGGGATGGTTTATTGTAGTTAATTGAAGGTTTTTGTGTGTTTGTTTATAGATTTCTAAGTCGGGCTGCTTTCGTGTTTGGAGGGGCATTATGAATAAGGTTTCTTACTTGTGGACGTGAAAAGGCTCTTGTTCTATATTTTAAGCTTAGGGATCTGATGTGAACAGTCAGAGGATCTGTTTCTCTTAAGTGGTGGTTAGGGAATGACTTCCTGAGGTTCACGCATGTTCTGGTAGAGTTTCTGTATGTTGTGTTTAGTATGTTCGTATTTGTTTCGTTGTGTTTCAGTAATAAGGCTGCTGCATAAGTCCTTATTACTGTGTTAAGTAAGTGTATTCGAGTCTTTTGGTCCACGGGAGGTATTTATTTCCCTCCTACCACCCACATCACCTGGGGACGCGCCCTCTTAGGTTCCAGGCTCCCCCAACTGGATATTGTTCGACTGTAAACAAACCTCTGTGTTGAGAATTTTCATTAATACGAATAATAATAATAATAATAATAATAATAATAATAATAATAATGTTATTATTATTATTATTATCATTATTATCATTATTATTATTATCATTATTATTATTATTACTATTATTATTCTGGTGATATAATATTATTGGGCGAAAGTGAAAAAATACTAAAAGCTAACACATATTCGTACACCGCTGTGGTCTCGAGGTTGCGTGCTGCCTTGTCACGCAGCGGGCCCTGATTCGATTCCCGGTCGGAACAGGCTCCTGGGTGAGATTTTGTCGGGGTTTTTCCTCATCTGTAAGACAAATGTCAGGACGCTTAGGGTCCAACGGTCCCCGAAAATCATCCGGCCATCATCATCATCCTTATCATTATCATCATGATCCTTCATCGATGTGGAAAGCAACAGGAAGCTACCACACCCATAATTCCCTAGTAAAGCTGCAAAGCATAGCATGAAAATGCTATGACTATAATAAAAGACCTGCCCTCGGGCAGAATTACTATGGATAGATGGAACCCATATTATATTAAATAACAATAAGAAATTGGAACTGGAAGTAAATAATGCTAAATATATAGCCAACCATATGCATACAGTATTAAATGGGAATTGATATTACGAAATATGAGAAAACATGTTTAACTTGTGGTGGGATTCAAAAATCTACGATAAATATTACGAACAGTATAGATGTACAAATAAATTAAATATAGACTCAACTCTGAAACGCAAAGGCGGTTATCGCCATGTTACTATCATCATCATCTTCAAGGTATGGACCTGTTGGCCCGTTTCGCTCCCCGGCGCACTACATGCCGCAGGCGCAGGTCGTCCTTCCAGCGACGTTTTGGTCTTCCTACATTTCTTCAGCCTAGAGGCCTATAATGAAGCAGCTGTTTTGATAAACGATTATTTGGCATTCTTTGTATATGTTCAAACCAATTACGTTTATTTTACTAAAAAATATTAATCTATAAATATATCCATCCATAGTAATTCTGCCCGAGGGCAGATCTTTCACTGCAATCATAGCATTTTCATGCTATGTTTTGCAGCTTTACTAGGGAATTGTAGGTGTGGTAGCTTCCCGTTGCTTTCCACACCGGTGAAGGATGATGATGATTATAATGATAAATATGATAATTATGATGATGTCCATATGATTTCTGGGACCGTTTGGGCCTTAACATTTTCCTGACATTTGTCTTACAGATGAGGAAAAACTCCGATAAAAGCCTCACCCAGAAAAACTGCCCCGACCGGGGATTGAACCCGGGCCCGCTGCGTGACAAGGCAGCACGCTGCCTCGAGACCACAGTGGTGGACACTATAAATTTATAAACTGGTAAATATTCCACTCATATGGATACAAATGTGGCCTATGTTTTAAAGAGGAGAAAATATTGGATGTAGGCCTATTTGAGAATAAAATAATTAGAAAAAATAGGTTCCGCACCGTAGCCGAGCAGTTACGGTAGGAAGCCTTGGCGCAGAGCTACGGGACTTGCGCTGGTTCGAGTCTCCATGGGGGAAGAAATTTTTTCATGGTATTTCGGCCAGTATGGGACCGGTGCCCACCCAGCATCGTGAGGCAATTGGGTAGCTACAATAAGTAGCGGCTCCAGGTTGAGGAACCAGATATAACGGCTGGAGGACTCGACATGCTAACCACATGTCACCCCTACACTGGCTATTGATCATCTACCTCTGTGATTGACACATGTGGATGTGAAGGGCCAGCAGCCAGCTGGTAAAAGGGCAACCGCTGAAAAGTGGAAAGACCCTCAATCGGAGAAAAAAATAGACCAAAGATAAATAAACAGAAAGTTAATTGACATGATACATAACAGGGAGTTATACACTCTTTATGTGAAAATATCTGTAATAAAAACAGGTAAATCCCAAGAGTGTGATCTGACATGAATGAGGATTAAAAAAGGAACACGCAATTCTTTTGTAGAAAAACCAAAGAAAATCGACCAGAATGTAGGCCAAGAATGAGAAGAAGAATTGAGAGTTAATTATACAGATATTATTAAAAAATAGTAACTGCGGATAGGTACGTATGGATATCTTCTCTTTGGAATGCCATGAACATTTAGTTCGATAGCGCCAGTAAGTTATAGTTATTTATTCTATCACAGTATGGCAGTACTTCCTCTTAAGCAGCACAAATATACCAAATACTGATTAAGATGATAATATAATAAACATGTTGCATTTAATTACAAAAAGTGAAAAAGTAAGACCCTATATCAGAGTTCCACACATCACAATAAAATAATCTTCATTTTGACCAGATCTTTTATTGAAATATTAGGGTCTAATGTATTTTATACTTATACTTGCAATTTAATACAACATATGTAATACAATTTTTATTTCCTTTTTCCTTTTTTTTTGTATTAACTATTGTTTGCGAATAAATTACTGAATATATCAATTTAAATATTATGTTGTCATGATTCCCCGTATTTATTTATTTCTCATTTTGTTTTTCATTCTAAATTTTCCAGCTGACCATCTTAAAAATAAAATATCTGTACTTAAAATACGTTTGTTTTCCTAGTAGAATTTGTCAAATTTTAGGGTCATAACTCTGGACTATAACACAAGTAATTTTTTTTCATATATTTCTGTTCTACCAAATGGAGTTCAAAGTTTTAACTGTTTCTTTTGTTTGCCTAATTCTACTTTTAATTATCTTTATATTATCACCTGTTCTAATTTCTGTCAAAATATTTATATTCAGTGCTAAGATTTTTTTCTTCTCCATTATATTTTTTTATCCTACAGCAAATATTTAGTTTGCCCTATTTATGGACAATCCCCATTTTTCATAATCTTCTTTCAATTTGCTTGTCATGTATTCCATATTGTAATGATCCTATACTAAGAGTACCTAATCGTCTACAAAATATTCGGAATCATTTTGTGGGTCCGGAACTGATTTGGAGAGTCATGTATTTTTTTTTTTTTTGTTACACTAGTTACCAAGTAGTATTGGTAACAACAATTATAATGTGTTTTCCTTTAAAAGTATGTTAATAATGGATTTATATTTCTAATAGATAATAAATTAAAAATGTATTTTAGATTGTCCAAATTTTTAATCGCAATTTTGATTCTGTAAATGCCGGTAATATTTTAAATATAAAATATTACAATTTACATTTATATACTTTTGTAATTCTTTCTAGTAAGTTTTTAATTCACTTATGAACAAAAATGTAAATAATACAACTAACATGACTGGCACAACGTTTTAATATTGGAATAAATGTAAACATTGAAGTGTTTACATACTGCTACAATCGGCAGAATATATCCTGTGTTTGCCTCAATAATTGAACTGAAACTCTAATTTATATCCTCTACCGTTTGTAAAAATGTTTACAAAAGGAAAGCATACGTTCTAATTGCTTTAATATCAGATTGATATTGATATTAGTTATTGGAAAAAAAGAGTAATGTACAATAAACCTGAATATAAAGGTAAAGGCATATCAATTTAAAATATAGAGATATGGATCGACAAATGCACAACCAGGTACGAGAAATAGTAAATTGGGTGGACAGACTTTATACTTAGAAATTATTGTTAAATTTGAAAAAAGACTCTGTAAGCACAATGGGGCCACCCGGAAAAGAAAGAGAAAAGCTTTCCAAGAATCAAAGTCAGGCTGTATTCAACATAGCTGGTGATTTGTTTAGGCGTTGATTTTAGATAAAATTATAATCTTAACACAAACCGCGATATAAGCATTTCTTAATACTGTATACTGCAACAGTACTGAAACTGATTTAATTCAGAACTGCCTACCATACTCATTAATAGAAGTTATTAAACTAGAGTGAAAAGTTACACATTCAGAAACATTTATTATGTAGTGAATATATTAGATCTAATAATTCCAAATATTTTAGCCAATAAATGTTATACGCTCCATCTCCATGACAAGTATTCACTATTTCATTCTCGTATTCAAAAATATACTTACCTATGGATCAAGTTACTTATTTTCACGTTTTTATCTAATATCCTTCAATCACAATAGCACAAGCAGATGATTATGTGAAGAGCGTTAAAACACAGAACAGAACCTTTCACTTTGATAATTATTACTATATCTAATTTATTGCTAGACTCAGAACTCACTATCTCAAGATATTAGGAACTGCCGGACATGACTTTGTTAAATACATTTACTTTGTAAATATTTTATGGCTTCTGACCTTTCGTTACTCTAATGGTATTAATTTGAGTAATTTTAATTTCAGTTTAACTGGGATAAATATTAATTATAATATGGGTTAATGACATGTTTGTGTAAGGATTTTTATCTGGATATAAAATCATTATTGTTGGTGTTATAAAATATTGTGTCTGTATTATATTTAATATAAACTCAATCACGATGTATTAGAACACAAAATGTATTTCCTATTAGTTCATCAATTTATTAAAAGATTAAGATAAATAACGCTTCCAAAATTAATACATTCCCATAGCTGACAAAGCACGTCACAGTCGTTTTATGCCTTATTATACTTATTTGTGGTTCTAAAAAATACATAACTGCCATAAAATATTTTAAATACAATGAAATTAAAAATATTAATTGGAAACGTACACAATATTATTAGCGACTATACCGATGATTTTTTTTTAATTCTACAGAATCATTTCAAAGCACTAACACCTACAACTTTGGTTATTAAGTTCAAATTTTTTACATTTCGACAGCGTAGCGGTAATGGTTCCTCTTACTTCGAACATCAGACAAAACTTCAATGTTTTGAAAGTGGTATTTTTCTTAATAGATCGAATAATATCGCTTTTCAATACCTGCTTCGTATCGTTCCTGGCATATGTTTCGAATCTGATAATGGAATCGAGAAGATACATTATTGAAATATTGTAGAGAATCGAATATTTTCTATTTTCGACATTAAATGTATTACAATTATTTTAAATCTTCAATTTCGCAATCATCAAAAATTAGAAATATTGTAAATCCACTGTACTGTAAGTTCATATAATGGACAACTATGCATTGTTATTTGGTTTGAGTATAAAGTTACTGCTTCAAGATATTTTTATTTTGAATAGTAAATAATGACGTTGAATATAAATTTTAAGAAAATATTTATTACAGTGCTATCTTCCATGGACTTCTCACTTTCTACCTACTTCAATGTCTCGTATGCTTCCCGTGCCCTACAGGTATATGACCTGCCACCAGAGGATTTTAAACTTTATATCGTATAGATATTTTGTTTGACCGCACAAGCATATGGATGTCCTCTCCGGACGTGTGATCATCTTATGTTATTTATTCGGGGAAATGCTATATCAGGTGCCCCTAATATCAATGGGACCTCTCCGGACGTGTGATCAACTCAGTACCAGGAACTCCTAGTTAACAACAGGAACATTTAAGACAAGTCACACTATAAACTCTTACATCCATTATAATCAAGTCGAATATGATGTGGAGGCTCAGCGGAAGCAGCCTTTCCACCGTCGTTGTTCCTGCGAAGCGCTCATAACACTTCCAGGAAACATAATTTACTGAAAAGCTTCATAGAAATCAGCGAGACTGTAATAAAAGGAACCGACTCAAGCAATATATTATCAAGCACAAAGAAGACGTGATGTCGGAAGACCTAGAAAACGTTGGTCTGATGCATTATGAAGTTTAAACGGGCAATTGCCTTATCGTTGGAATAATGATGATGATTATGATGACGGAAAGTACTCGGGGACTAATTCGGTCCTAATTTTTTCCGACATTTATTTTACCGGTGAGGAAAACTCTCGAAAAAACCTCACTCAGAATCTGAGATCAAACTCATGGCGCTACATATGGGACAATGAATTTACGTGACGTTACTCCATTACTTATTGCAATGTTTCAGAAAAAAAATCCCTCAAAAATGGCCATGAACAAAAAAAATATATATATATATATGTGTGTGTGTGTGTGTGTGTGTGTGTGTGTGTGTGTGTGTGTGTGTGTGTGTGTGTGTGTGTGTTTCGGGCGATTGGGTCCATTTGTGTATGTGTTAACGCTACAGTGGCAACAGTTTGTTGTTTTTTTTCGGAACGAAACTCGACATATGGTAATCAATTTAAAAAGTAAGGTCGAGTTCGTTAACCACCAAATGGGACCATTAGTATTAGGAGTTCGCCAGAACGAATATTTAAACGTCTCTCTAACGGTCGGATATTCCGGTTTTTGCAATCAAACGCTACAAGACAGTATACAGAAATACGGTATTCAAAATGTATGGACAATGGACGGTGCCGTCATAGCCAAAGTAAATGGCGAAAAACGCAAAATTAGATCTTCTACGGATATCAACTAGATAGGACCTGAGTGTAAAATATGTTTACTTTGTCTTTTCTTTGCTAACAATTATATTGTTAATTTATTTCTAATTTAGGTAAGTTTTAAGTTTATTATTTTTTATTTAGGACAACTTACTTGTTTTATTTTCATTTTTTTAAGTACTTTGTTTAGCTAAATTATTTCAATTTTATTAGAGTTATTACAGTACATAGTTTATTTTTACTTTCTGCTATTGGCAACATTGAGCTGACTAATGGTGAATTGCTTACAACCTCTGACTCACTCACCTTCTCCAATCACCCTCTTATTGTGCAGACAACTTTTAACACAGGTAGCAACATTCCTCAATCCCTACCATCCCCTCCAACAACAACTACTAGTCTACTTAAGAATGCATTTTCTATTGATAAATCATCACTTAAAATCGCTCACGTAAATTCACAAAGCATTCTGTCCCATTTTGATGAGTTTGAAACCATATTTTCATCTCTTGGACTGAGCGCCATTTTAATTTCGGAAACCTGGCTCACCCCTTCCATACCTTCGTCCCTTGTTCACCTAGACGGATATACACTGCTCAGAAATGACAGAATAGATAAAAGAGGTGGAGGAGTTTGTGCCTTTATATCAAATGAGCTTAATCCAAGAATTGTCCACAAGTCCCCTTCTGTATATTCCGCTCGCCCCGAGTTCTTATTCGTAGAAATTCAAGCCAGTCTAAAAAAATGTCTCTTATGCATTGTATACAAACCTCCAAAAATAGGGCACCTTTCGGATCTAGAAAACGCTCTGAACGATTCATTACCTCATTATGAACACGTTACTGTCGCAGGCGATTTTAATACAAATCTTCTTCAGACTGACTCACCAGCCATACAACTTAAAAATATGTTCCAAAGCTTAAATATGACCATTGTTCCTCTCTCTGCCACACATCATACTGCTACTACCGACACTCTACTGGACTTAATAGTGACTACACATCCACAGAAAGTACTGTCATATGGACAAATTCCTGCTCCCGGCATATCTGCTCATGACATTGTATTCGTAGAATACTCACTCCAATGTCCTAAAAGACGCTCTAAATTGATTACGTACAGAAATTTACAAAACATAGACGATACAATACTAAAATCAGACGCTTTAGAACTACCTTGGTACACAATATGGAATCTTAGATCAGTTGATGAAAAAGTAGACACATTTAATACACTGATACTACAACTATATGACATACATGCACCACTAAAAACCCGACGATTTTCCCGCCCCCCTGCTCCCTGGATGAATGACTCAATACGTGAACTTATGTCAAAACGAGACAAAGCATACCGAACATACACACGACATAAAAATGACGAGAAATGGCAACTGTACAAACAACTAAGAAACACAACTACACAAACTATACGCAATGCCAAACTACGACACGCCCACAGTATAATCGGACCTGAAATAAGTGCACGGGACACTTGGCGAAATCTCCGTACAATGGGACTTAGACAGTTGAATCCCTCAACTGACTCTATAGACATTTCTGTAGATGACTTAAATGAACATTTTACCTCAATACCCGTGACACCTCCAGACAACAAGACTAAAATAGACATTCTTAAAGACTTATCCCCATCCCCACATATAGGAAGAGATAAATTTTACTTTTACGACATTTCGCCTATAGACGTTAAAAAAGCACTCAAGCGGATTAAATCAAATGCACAAGGAACAGATAACATCAGCATTTTAATGCTAAATAAAATCATTGACATTATACTACCCACAGTGACTCATATTTTTAATGCTTCCCTTATAACTTTTATCTTCCCTACTGTATGGAAACAATCTAGAGTTCGGCCTATACCAAAAATAAGTACACCTACTAACTGTAATGACTTCCGACCGATTAGCATCCTTCCGACATTATCTAAAGCCCTGGAACATATTGTACATAAGCAAATGACTGAATATCTCCAAGAAAATCACCTCCTTGATCTTTATCAATCCGGCTTTAGATCTGGTCATAGCACAACCACAGCTTTGCTAAAAATTACTGAAGATATTCGTGAAGCCGTGGACAGACGTCAATTGACTCCTTTAACCCAACTTGACTTCAGCAAAGCTTTTGACACAGTAGACCACGACTTACTTATGATAAAGCTCAAGCATCTACACTTGTCTGACAGCGCTGTATCCTGGTTCGACTCATAACTGCACGGTCGTCAACAATACGTTTCATTAAACTCTAGATCTTCGTCTTGGCGCAACGTGCTGGCTGGAGTCCCCCAGGGCAGTGTTCTCGGACCTCTTCTTTTCTCAATCTACATAAATGACTTGCCAACTGTACTGAAGCACTGCCGTTATCACCTCTACGCTGATGATCTCCAAATTTACCTACATTCACCTCCTCATTCTCTCTATAACAGCTTGACGAAAATGAATGACGATCTCATATCCATCTTTAACTGGTCTTCAAGTATCGGTCTAAATCTAAATCCTAACAAGTCACAAGTAATTCTAATGGGACAACAAAGACTGCTTACAACCTTTGACATATCTACACTTCCAAACATTACTATAAATAATATAATTATCCCTTATTCTTCTTCAGTAATAGATCATGGACTACATCTAGACGCAAATTTAACCTGGCAAACACAAGTGAAACACATATGTAAAAAGACTTTCTCCATCATACATTATCTTAGACGTTTAAAGAATTTTCTCCCAGTTTCGTTAAAAGAAATCCTTGTGCAGAATCTTGTGTTACCACACTTCGATGATTGTGACATTATATATAATGATCTAAACTATGACTTGTCGCAGAGACTGCAGCGTGTTCATAATGCTTGCGTTCGATTCATTTTCAATATCCGCCGTTATGACCATATTTCCGAACACTTTAATGACCTCTCTTGGCTCCGTCTTACTGACAGACGTAAATTGCACTCTCTTTCACTACTTTTCAAGCTTCTGAATTCCTACATCCCTACTTACCTGGCATCCAGATTTGAGAAGTTATCCTCTTACCACAATATTGACACTAGGTCACAAGATAGCAGTCTGCTAACAATTCCTCTTCATAGCACTTCCTCCTATTCTACTTCTTTCACAGTAGCCTCTGCCCGCTCCTGGAATCTCCTTCCTCGAGATATCAGGGGTTGCCGCACACTTGGTACCTTTAAGTCACGCTTATACAGTTACCTGTTGTCTAATAATTAATTTTTCTCTATTTATTTAATTTTATACTATGTCATTAATCTTTTCCTCGTTTTTTATATATATATTGTACATATTATATATTTAATTCGTTAAATTTAGATTAAATCAAAATACATTATAAATATTAATTGTATTGTATTCGTAACTTGTAATCGTTTATATATATATATATATATATATATATATATATATATATTGTAATTTAGATTTAAGACTTTTTTTTTATTTTTTTTAACCTGGTTGAGTGGTAGACAAGGCCTTAAGGCCTTAACTCTGCCAGGTAAAATAAAGCTATTATTATTATTATTATTATTATTATTATATACTCAAATAAAACGAGGAAGTATTCGAAAATCAGCGACATCCGACCATTAGAAGGAGTTTTATCTCAAACTCTATGAAAAAATCGTTCTATCAGCCGCCATGTTTGCATTGTCTCAATGTAACTGTATAAGTATACAAAACAATTTAATTAGTCCTTAAATTGGCAATTTATGCCGTTAGACACATCTGTTTTTTATTTGTTATATTCTTACTAAAACGCTAGGGAAATGAATTGGTAGAAATTATTTTTGTATCAAATAATAGAACAATAATTAATAATTATTTACGCTTTTGCATGATTTGTTTGAATTTCGCCAATGTAAGGGTTAACTAAACAAATATTTAATCAGAAATTAGAAAAATGGGACATTCAGTTAGGTATTCGTTTAGTTGACGCAGTTCTGCCTCGCGGAATTGTAAATTTCGCGATCGCCGTGAAAGTAGACAGTTTCTCTGCTCAGCTGTAATGTGGGATTCACACTACAAGGCGATTTCAGCAACTGACATGTTTTATATCCAGACCTGAATGTTGCAATTTAAGCTCCAGTGTACCAATAATATTTACTTTAGGAGCAGATTAATTAAGCCTAAGTTAATCTAGTTTTCATTTTAACATCGACCTAATTTCATTAACTCTAACTCACTGGCACTAGGTTCATGGCCGCGCGGGCATAAGCTCTCCATACATCCCTAGCATGAGCTAATGTTGTTCAATCATCCCCTGTATAATCTACTTCCCTCAAATAATAGTTAATGTAATTCTCCCACCTCATTCTTGGTCTACCAACTGGACGTTTTCCTTCTAGTTTTCCTACAAGAAGCTTCCATGCACGTCTTAATTTCATTAACACGTCAGTTAATTGAAATGCTCTTACTATATTCTACTTGCGATTTATTAACCCTTAAATTCGTAATGTATCCTTTTGGATACATCGGTTGGTTCAATTAATTTAATATTTTAAATAAATCAGAAGAAAACGAACAAAAATAAACAACTTAAATATGTGTCTAATTATACAATATACCTAATAATAACAGTTATACAAGATTCCGTTTTCACTGCGGTCCGCCACATTCAAATAACTAACAGAAGAAATTTGTGTTTTGCCAATTTAAGGGTTAAGAAGCCGGAAATAGTGGAAATTGCTTACATGAATATGATGATTATTGTGATGACCAATTAATGTTAGGAGACCCTTAAAGGTTCCTGACATTTGTCTCACAGGCGAGGAAAAACCCCTAAGAAAACCATTACCAAGGAAACCTGTCCCGATCGGGCATCGAACCCTGATCCGTTGCGTATAATGCAGCGACGCTACCCCAAGACCACAGCAATGGACAAAGTTCTCATTCAATAATATATATTTCTTAATTTAGCCACAATTATTTCTGTCTCCAAAAATGTACATGTTTTCCCTTAGCGTTCAACTCCCCCCCCCCACATGATATACCAGCTTGCTAATTATTGTCCACGATCAGTGATGAGGAATCTCTGCGATAGCAACTTAAAATCAACATTATTGTGCCTCTTTACAAAAGTAGTATGTTGCCAGTTTTTCATACCATTGCACAGACGGCATGACTTAATCCCGTCTTCGCTTTTTAAATGATTTGTAAGCGAATCACAATTCTGTAATGAAATGACTGAGCGCGTCTAACTGAAATTTCTCCTACCCCTGTTTTTTTTTTTTTTTTTTTTTTTTTTTTTTGCGCAATCGGAGTTAAAAAGTTTAATAACTTCTGATATAAAACACGATATTCTATTCCAAATTCCAAATAATCAATTTTTATTTTAATGCTTATTTGCAGACACTTTAACATCTAATTCCGTATGGAGTCTTGAAACTTTATATGCAATAATTTGTTTACGTGTCTATTGTGTGTAGTCAATATGTTAATGCGGAAATTCCCAAATTTATTTTTCAAATGATATTATAATATGGTACAATGATTAAATGTAGTATTTAGGTAATAAAATTCCAAATCAAAATATGTCTTGGTGGCTAACGAAAACCAGGGAAAATTCCTCAGTCATATTGGTCGGCATCGGAATTTATATCCGGTTTCTTTCGAATGCCACTCAAACATTACCCCCTGAACCAAATGCCTCATTCATTAGATTTTATTGTAGCAAGAAATTCCGATATTCCTATATTAATTATTTTTAAAATTTTATATGCAAATTTTAAAATATAAAATGTTTAATTTAAAAGGTACTGGTAATAATATTGAATGTCTATAATACTCTACAAATATTTTATGACTAATTAAATATCATCATTTAAATGAAATTTAATTTTGTATTTTGAGTAAATGAAACTTGATTAACAAAACTTTGTTTCATTAAAGTAATATAAATTCAATATAATTACTGGAAATTTAATAGCGATATAGAAGATTTTATGATTCTATTTATAAATTTTCAACGAAATGAAAGAACGTAAAGCTCATAAGATTTTGTCTTGAATCAGTCAAACATTTTTACTATAGACCTATAGACGCTATTGAGAACTAACGTAGAGACACATATAATTCTGTTAAGATATAACTATAATCTTAGCTACCTTTGCAATATACATAGTATTTATATCACATTCTTTAGTTTATTTTTTTTATCCACCTCCAATTTTGTCGCTATTTTTCTTACTTTCTTCTTACAATAACAACGCAGTCCTCAGGGGTCACTAATCACATTATACAACAATAATTCGTGAGTTTTCTGTTGTTTTGTTTTTATTGTTTGACGTAATTATTTATGCCACGCCCATATTTTTATTTTCAAGAAAAAATCGTTACTGATTTTTAAATGTTATAATTACCATATTAAATATAATTGTGTATTGAAAAACACAAGTGTCATTCTCACTCATGAAGTAAGGAAATATGTCTTCTTTGTACACATACTGTTCAATATGGATCATCGCTACCTCAATTGCCCTCTTCCCATTTGCTCTGTCCTTCATATTACCCCCATGTCTTGATCTTACACTTTTAATGCTATTCGCTACTGCGTTCCACCACGATTATTATGGGTCCTCCTCTTTATCCTTTCGGTTGCGAATAACAAACCTGATATCACTCTCTGTTCTATCCATCCTGCTAACATGAACATCAGAGTCTATTAATATCAGTGTAGGCTAAGTCACTATGTCCTGATAATTATATAGGCATATTTTCATAACTGCGTTGTTATGTCTCCGTATCCACTTATTACACTAAAAAAACTCCAGGGCTATTCTTAAAACAAATAAAATGCGTATGAATTAATATCTGCATTTAATAACGATTGATAATTTAACATGGACGCGCATGAGTGCGAGTAGGCAAACAGTTTTCGGATACTTTTGAAATCCACAGTGGGTTGAAGCAAGGAGATGCACTATCTCCTCTAATGCTTAATTTTGTACTAGAGCATGCCATCAAATCTTTAGAGGATGAAGAACGCCTACAACTCAATGACATTTATAAGCTCTTAGTATATGCTGATGATGTGGTACTATTGGGTGATAGCGAGATGATACTTAAGGCCAACACGCACACACACTCTTGAGTAACACTAAGAAATTGGGACTGGAAGAATATAAAAAAAGTAAATATATGGGCACACATAGAAATACATTATATAACGGAAATGGATAGCTAATGATGAATGAGGGCAATTTTGAGGAAGTGGCTGAATTCAAATACCTAGGGATAATAATCGCAATCAGGAATGAGATGCACAAAGAAATTAAACATAGGCTCAATTCTGAAAATGCATACTATTATACATTACAGGGACTCTTGATGTCCGAACTCCTTTCAAACAACGTTAAACTGAAAATATATAAAACTGTTATTCTACCAGTTGTATTATATGGATGCGAAACATGGACTCTTACTTTAAGGGAGAAATGAGTTTAAGAGCATTTGAGAATAAAGTTCTTAGGAAACTTTTTTGGACCAAAGAGAGATGAACAGAGAGATGAATGGAGAAGACTACATAACAGTGGACTATATGATATTTATGGGAAGCCAGATATAATGAGAACAGTTAAATCTCCTAGACTGCAATGGCAGGACATGTGGCACGAATGGAAAAAGAAAGACGTGCATGGAAGCTTCTTGTAGGAAAACCAGAGGGAAAACCCCCAGTTGGTAGGACAATAATGAGGTGGGAGAATAACATTAACCATGATTTGATTTAAGTAGATTATACAGGGAATGATTGGAAAACGTTAGCTCAGGATAGGGATGTATGCAGAGCTTATATCCGTGCGGCCATGAACCTACAGGTTCGATAGTACCAGTGAGTTTAGTTAGCGCAAAACCTAGGTAAGTTTTATTTTTAAAACGCTTTTAGTGTATGGCTGTTTATAACGATCTGAGATCAATATTTACAAGCAACTGGCCATCACGACAAACTTGTGCCGCAAAGTCGACTTCTCTTTACAAGTTAAAAACGATTAGACACACCTGCAGACATGCCAGCACGTTGTCCTTATTACCAGAATAGACCTTAAACAGCTGAAGTAGAAGGGCAGTATAGGCCCTCTTCGCTTACTCTTATTTCAAATAGTGTAAGTTCCAATATATCCAACAAATGCTCCAAAATAATCAAAGTTAATTTTTGAGCGAACTGCAATATTCATTACTTGTTGATTTGGGCGAGTGTGATTGAAATTATTTATTTTTAATTAAGCGATTTTTCTTCTTCCCAGATTAAAATTAATTATCCGCAGATTGTGTTCCTTAAGACAACAAATGGGAGGCTAATTATCTTTCAATAAAATTTTGGAAAGCGTTCTCATATAGCTGTATTCACACTAAAACGTTTTATACTTCCCATTTATATCTGTGGAGGATGTCATGTAATGATAGTATGTCTAATATACCCATAAAAAGATGTTACCTAGTTATAAAAATGTCGCTATACCTGCCTTTACGTTTATTTGCATCTTAAGGTAAACAACACATTCCTCCTAACCAAAGAGATCCTATGGAAGTCGGGAAAAAACTCATTCAGGACATGAAAAATTCTTCACGCGTTAACCGCCCATTATTTGAACATATTACATTACAGTGACTATTTAACTCATGCCCCAAATGGGAGTAGATGACCAATCACGTTTCAATGATTTCTGTTTTACAACCAATCAGAGCCGTGTTTCACGAAATATTTATCAGTGTTATAATTACCATATTAAAGAAAGCTCCTCCTTTTTAATATTCTGAACAGGTCTGATCATTATTTTGCAGTGACTGAGTCAACAGTAAAGTCGCCATATTTGAATGTTCAAAATGGTAGAAACAAGATTTGGCTGTGCTTCAAATGAAGATATAGACCAAATAATCAAGCAATCTAAATAACACCCAACGTAATAGGAAATATATTTGGAATCAGTTAGAAAAATTTTGTCAACTACGAAATTACGTATTAACAGCAGAAACTCCAACCAAAGACATTGTCAACATACTGAAAGACTGGAGCATTAATATGAGGAAAATAAATGGAGAAGAGTACAAAGAATACAGCTTGAAAACCATGTGGAATGTTACTGCAAAAATGATACAAGAGAAATATTTTATTGAACATCAACGAGATTTTAATCCGTTTGTCGATCAAGAATTTAATGACGCCAGACAAGCAAGAAACGCAAAAAGAAAAAATACTTCAAAACATGCTAGAGAAAAGAAAGGTGAGTGCAGTGGCTTTTAAGTCTGATGAATATGAAAAAATGATTAATAATTGTCAGGAGAAAACCGCTGAAGGATTACAAATTAAGTTCTACCTTATCGCTTCTCTAGAATTGGCATGGCGTGGGGGAGAAGCTGTAAAATGCCCAATTCACCATTTTCAAGAGGAACTAGATCATAATAGTAAGCCGACAGGAAGGATTGCATATAATCCGGTGTTTTCCAAGACATGATATTACCGAGTTCTTTTTGATAATTCTGTGTTCAATAATTGTGTTTTAAATAATGATTTTACCGAATTGTTTACTAAAAAAATAAATTAATAACCTATAATTTTGGTTATAATATACAGTTTGATGTGTTTCATTTTTTCTCCATTAGGGTGCATTCTTACAATATTGCGATGATATTTCAAGTTTCCCACGCCAGATGGCAATATATAACATTATATGATCTTGTTGCAGTGGATGGAGAAGCGAAACATAACGTTTGTCATTCGTTTTCAAACATCGCCGTTTACATTAAATAAATAAATATTTTAAAGTAACTATATTTAAATAATGATTTGTGAGTAAATAGCTTAATTTTATTCGTTAAATAGTCCTAACAAATGCCACTCTTGATTTCCAAATTCTCTAGATAAATTCACTCCTCACTTCGTGAGTCGTGAATTTATCGATAATTTGGAAATCACTCGTGGCATTACTTATGAAAAGCTTAGCGATAATGCAACATTTCGATTTCTATTTGTGCTACAATAATGTATAATTTTAATAATAATCATTATTATTTATTTATTTATTTGTTTATTTATTTGTTTATTTGTTCGTTTGATCGTTTGTTCGTTTGATCGTTTGTTCGGTTGTCCGTTTGTCCGTTTGTTCGTTTGTTCGTTTGTTTATTTAAACTGGTAGAATTAAGGTCATAAGTTCATTTCTTGCACTCAACCAGTGAAAGGTATATACAGAAAAATTACATAATAACATAACATAGAATAAATAGTAATTACAAGCTAATATTTATTCAAATTAAATTTACATTACAATTAATCAAGCCAATATTATTAGAGAAATGAAAGATCAGATATCATCAGTTAATCTGCTTAGAGACAATTTACAAAAAAGCTACTGTCCGACAGCCTCCAATCACTTGTGGTAAGGATTTCAGGGTCTAGCAATGGATTCGAATAGGAATTAGAATAGTGGAGAATCTATGTTGTGGGATGTCAAGTACCAGGTACTCCAATCGTGATTGGAGAATAGAAATTCAAAAGGTATAGTCTCTATAGTATCTTGGTGTAGAAGTATGTATAATTTTGAATAGCAGACTAAGGTTACGCGTTTTTCTACGTTAATGGAGATGGAACCAGCATAGTTAATGGAAGGATGAAGAAATATTGTCATGTTTGCGAATATTCAATATATATCTATCGCATATTATGAATACTTTGCAGTTTATGTTCTAGTGACTACTCAATCGTTAATAAAAATATATCAGGAGAGTGTGCAATGAAATCGATTTGAGATCAGATGGAATAGTTTTTTTATATTTTTAATAAATCAATACTATTAAAAGGCATTATAAAATGCCGTTGAGATTGCTATTTCAACGGTTTAAAACAATAAAACATATTCGTTTTGAAAAAAGAGGATGGGACATGTTCCGACAGGCCTGCAAAATGTTTGAACTGAAACTATAATTAGTTGAGATCTCAGGTACATATAGTATTGTTTTTAACCTCTTATAGTTAAGGAATGCATTCTTCTCTCAAAAAAAAGTTAAACTGAAACTGTATAAAACTGCCATTCTCCCATTTATATTATATGAATGCGAAACATGGATTCTTATTTTAAGGGAGAAGAAAATATTACGAGTATTTGAGAATTAAATTCTTAGGAAAACATTTGGAATAAAGAGGTGTGAACAGGCAGGTGAATGGAGAAGACTACTTAATAGAGAACTACATATTATTCATTGAAAACCACATATAATAACAAGAGTTAAGTCTCATAGACTGAAAGAGGCAGAACATGTGGCATGAATGCGGTATGAAAGAGGAGCATGGAAACTCCTTGTAGGAAACCATAGGGAAAAATCCCAATTGACAGACCAAGAAGACCATGGGAGTATAACATTAATCATGATTTGAGGAACGTATATATTACAGCGCATTATTGGAAAACATTAATTCAGGATAGGGATGTATGGATAACTGATGTACGCGCGGCCATGAACCTACTGGTTCCATAATGCCAGTGAGTTATTTATTATTGAAAATGTGTTTATTTACTTTCTTACAAAGACAACACCATAAAGATTAAATTAAATAACAGATTTTCTGAAGAAGGAATTATAAATCGTGGTGCGAGACAAGGCTGCCCCCTATCCCCAACACTCTTTGCAATTTATATCAATGAAGTAATATGTTGCTGGAACAAAACATATAAATTTGGAATAAGAATATCAGAAAATATAAAATTAAACACCCTATTGTTTGCAGATGACCAAATAATAATAGCAAATTCCGAAGATAATCTACAGAAAGGTCTGTATGAACTTAACAAAATTACAGAAGAATATGGATTAAAGATATCTACAGAAAAAACAAAAATTATGGCATTTCAAGGTGTAGATCCTGTCAGAAGTAAAATTGTACTGGACAATAAAATTTTGGAGCAGGTGAATAATTTTACATATCTAGGATGCAATATCTCATATGAAGAAGAAAAGGATGTAAATGCAAAAATATCTAAATTTTTAAGAATTTTAGGGTTAATAAATTCTATCTTCAAGCCACAGTTAGTCCAAAAGCATTCAAGACTGAAAGTGTACAAAACACTGGCTCTTCCAACTCTTTTGTATGGTAGCGAAGTATGGACGTTGAAACAGAAGGATATACAGAGACTTAGATCTGCTGAAATGAGATATCTTCGGAGGACTGCAGGATACACACTACTAGATCACAAAAAAAATGAAGACATCTTAGAAGAATTACACATGGAATCTTTAGAAAACAAAATTTCTGATTATAAGTCAAGATGGATACAACATGTTCATCGAATGGAAGATCACAGAATACCCAAACTAATGTTAAGATATCAACCCGCAGGAAGAAGAAGACCAGGACGTCCACTCAAAAGACTTCTGGATGGTGTTTCTCTTGAGGCCGAAACAGGTCAACAAATGGCCTAAATTCGTGAATGTACTATGATGATGATGATGATCTAGATGTTGCAACTTAGATTCAAATCAACATAATAACCTATAATTTAACAAATTGAATAGTGCCATAATTGCTTTGTTATCTAAGATGATGCCCGACATGTGTATGTTTGTAGTGCGAAGTAGTATTTAATGTCCAATAATTATCTTCTCTGCATTAAGTCTAATTCCGAGTTCTTAATACTTTGATATTTGTACTCTATAAGATCGGTGTTAAGCCTATTGATGTTTTCTTTTGTTTCGTCAGGTTAGACTTAGTGGAAATTTTGGTAAACAAAAGTGATCAGAATGTTATGATTTTAATGTTAATTTTATTAAAGTTGTAAAGAAAATATGATGAAAAACTATCTCAAAAATATAAAATCAGTGAAGAGAGTGGCACAGCGGGGTAATCCCTTGATAAGATTGTTATATATGAACCATACAACTGTCAGCGGCAGTCAGCTCGTGGGGGTTTACCCGTTACTTGAGTGTATTTATGTAGGAATAGCGCGCAATAAAACAGATTTCCACTTTCACGTACATATATATTCATATTTAGAAGGCAGGGTTTAGTTAATCGGATTTGCTGAGATTTGGAAAAGGAATATACTGCATGAGAGAGTAAATTATGTTTACAGGCTTAGTAATTTATTTAGGAATTTTCGATCTGATGTATAACAGCCAACAGTAATTAAATCTGTTAGCTTATTTTCGTATTCAGCTAGATTATGTGTTGGCATAATCTCTATTGTGTAGAAAGTATTGTGGTTATACAGAGTGTAACTAAATTTCCATTACAGACTTTGAGAACGTGTACTGGATACCAACACGGTTACGTTTAGCATAGGAACTCATATCCTAAAACGTGCCTTTTCTCGCTACACGCAAAAAAACTACAACACATGTTGCTCTCTCTAACGCCTGCTCCTCATCGTCTGGGTCACTTACCACTTACAAGAGCTCGATGTGACGACCACCGACGTCAACTGAAGAAGTAAATTGCTGTCCCATTGTGGTGACATTTTGAAGCAGTAAATCTCTTCATGCCCGATGTTGTAGTAATATTTTGAAGAAGGATTTCTGTCCCAAAACGAATTACTGGTTCAGGTTGGGTTTGGTTTTCGGTAGAGCCTGATTCTCATCTCAAGGTCATAAGTTGGTACACTGGATAGAAAAACACTTCAAAATCATACAAAAATGTTTCTTGTAGAAATGATTACAAATGTATTCACTTTGTAGGTTCCCAGCAGATTAAGTAAATGTAGGTGGTATTATTCTTCACTATCAATTAAAATAAATTATTTTCTGGAATCAATTATTCTTGTATTAAATGTTACATTTCATCTTGAGAACTCTTCTTGCTTCTATCTTTGTGGAATGTTGTATGCAGAATGACTAGTGTAATTCTTTTATAATTTTAAAGAACATTATTACATCACATGATGTTATATTTAAATTATATTGGTTAATAGTCCTTTAAATATAAGGTTTAAATTGATTTGTTAAATCAAAAAGTTAATTGTTTTAACATCCAATCAGAATTTAGTTTACTTTCATTTAAAAATATGAAGTAAAGCAGGTGTTCTTATTACAGTTATAACAGAAAGCTTTATAATTTTGACAACAATGAGTTAAAACAGTTTTAAAAGCATTATTTACAAAACTGTTATGTAATACAATTTCTTTAATTGTTACTGAGACATTTTTATTCAACAATAACCAACAATGAATTATTTAGATTTTTTCTTTGAGTTATATTTAAATATTAAAAGAATTTTAAAATACAAAATTATTAACTTAAGCTTTCATATTTATTATATTAAAATCCTGCTTTACAACACAGAAACGGTACCTCCGTACCATGTTCTGGCACACACGATCATCAATCCTTGATTATACAACATCTGCCGTAGTCAGTAAGTCTTCCTCGGATGCGACAGGGGTCTTGTAAATGAAGGATTTGTTGTGATTCCAAAGGTAGTAGTCTAGCGGAGTCAAGTCAGGAGAACGTTCAGGCCAAGGGATCGGGCCACCACGACCTATCATTTGTTTCCCAAATCGTTGTTGTTGTTGTTTTCAAATGCTGGGCCTTGGCACCGAAGCCATTAGCGTTCTTGCTCTCCAATATTTCTCTATTGTGGATCCAACAGGTAATACTTCACAGGTTTGTAGGTGTTCTTCATTCATTTCTTCGTCTTTATTGCATAGAGGACAATTTGGATTCGTGTAGATTCCTATTTTATATAAATGTTTGGCTAAATAGTCATGTTCTGTAAGCAGTCTAAATGTTGCTACTGTAGTTTTACGTGGAAATTCTGGAATAATATCTGGCTTCTTTACTAAAATATTCCATTTTTTGTCTTTGGCTTTATTACATAGGTCTTGGTTTTGTTTGATTTTATATTTGTTTTTAACTATTCTTTTTTATGGATGTGAAAGGTAAGCTTTTAGTAGTATTCTGAATTAAATTGGAGCCTTTTTTGGCAAGAAAATCAGCAGTGTCATTTCCAGCAATTCCACAATGTGCAGGTATCCATTGCAATTGAATTCTTTTCTGTAGTTTTTGGAGTTGTTGAATCATTTTGTAGCACTCTTTAATTTGTATTGACTTCATTTTGTGTGAATTTATTGCATATATTGCTGCCTTAGAATCAGAGAGTATGACCGCATTTTGAAATTTATTTATTCTGTATAGTAATTGTTGGAGTGAAATATGAATAGCCGTTACTTCTGCATCAACATTTGTTGTGTGGTATCCTGCTGGTTGATAAAATGAAAATAATGCACATGTAATTCCTGATCCTGAGTTGTTATCAATAGTAAATCAAATCGTTGGTCCAGATGATCTTGGACGAGCAGCCATACAATAACATCGTTTCCGCGTATTCCGCAAACTAGTAATTCACCATGGTCAACAGCAACACACTATAAATCACAGCTTAGTACAGTATGAACAAAGACCACAAGCACAACAGCAGGTACAAGCATCTCTGTACGAATCACAAACTCAATTGAATGGCATGTAAACCAATCTGTAGTGGGCATATGGTATCAGGCGATGGGTGAATGACTTACCCTAGACTTTGGCACCGAAAATGCGGAAGAGCTGAACGTGTGTCATGGTATTTTTCCTGCTACGCATAAATGGTACGTTTCCGGACATGAGTTCCTACACTAAATTTAACATTCTTGGTCTCCACTATAAGTTCTCAAACCCTGTAATGGTAATTTACTTTCACTCGGTACGTCTGACAAAGGAAAATGCAGATATATAGGATCTGACAGAAAGAACACTGGGTAACTAACTTCTTCAAAAGCACTATCAAACATGAAGATTCGAGTCTCACGGACATTAGCTCTCCGCATATCCCTATCTTGAGCTAATATTTTGTAATTACTCACTGTATAATTCATCTCCCTAGAATCGTGATTAATGTTCTTCTCCTACTTCATTCTTGGCCTAACTACTGGACCTCTCTTCATGTGGTTTTTATACGAACTTTGTATGCCCCTCTTTCATTCTCCATGTGTTCAATAGGCTGATTTATCTATCTTATATGAATACTCCATGATATAATGATTGTTAGCAAATAGAAGGACACAGAGACAAATTGGTTAGTGACTACCCCGACGTGTATATCTCCATTACCTCTTCCACCCGTCATCCACACAAATCCACGCCACATTTGCGTTGGATGCTTGCAATCTAGTAAATAGGCGGTTCGATAATGCCAGGGAGTTACTTATAGTGTTGCCAAATTACTATTCCTCTATAACTTTATCATATAACATAGAGGCCTAAATTTTGCCATACTAATATACAGGTTTGTCTATGTTCATTTAAAGCAAATTTATTTGATACTATCTTCATCTAAATCAGGCATGTTAACAGGGCTCACTAGGTGTGAAAATATCTCCTATCCAACCATACGTCGGATAAGCTGACACGGTAAGACAATGTTTTTCAGTAGAAGTGTATCTGCATACGGTAGGAGCGGAGAACCACCTTCTCACACCTAGTGAGCACTTACTAAAAGGCCTGATCTCAACTCTCTCTTGCTGCATAGCATCTAGATACGACTATTGCGGTATCCTGTTTTTAAAAAAGTTATATCTCGGAAACTATAGCACTTAAAAACATTTTACATTTACATTACATTAACTCTGTTTAACTTCTCAACTTATAATATATACGTTTTACATGCCACACACCACCCGGGCCTAATAGTGGAAGACCTATCGGAAGAGGGAATTTAGACTATGGATGACACACATAATTTTTTAAGCACACATGGACATGGAGGGCTTCCCCGAATGAGTGACCAGCTCAACACAACATGAGACGAAACACACAATTCACACGCATGTCCATACTAAATATAGCGAATAAGATAATGACTATCATGATGGCCAGATGATATTCAGAAACAGTTTGACCTTAACGTTCCTGTCATTTGTTTTACAGGTGAGGAAAAACTAAAAACAAATCACCCAGGAAACTTGTCCTGATAGGGATCGAATTCGGACCCGCTACGTACGAGGCAGCGACGATACCCAGAGATCACAGCGGTGTATCGTCTACAGGTGTGAAGGTAAACATAAGTTATTTCTTCATAACTTATCCGACACTTAGTAATATATGTATACATCGACAACGGTGAGGTGATATATTGAGATATGTTGATCATTTTTTATAAAGTATCAATGCCCGTAAATGATGCGTTTTCACGCTATGAGTAGCTAATTTCTCTAGTGTTCCATTAGTTGGATTTCAAGACTCAATGCTTGACAATACTGTTACAGTCACATCAGGTTTTCAAAATATCCACCTCCCATCTTATTGTAGAGGTATATTGGCGGTGTAGTAATTGGCGTACACGTTCAAATACGCCTTGTCTAGTTTGAATAATTATTTCTGCATAGGAATTGATTTGAGCTAAAGCTCCGTCGTGTTGCAGTCACATTCCTTTGCGAAGTCTCGTATCATAGGTTCCGTATCTGTGAGTTGTTGTGAAGTAATGAGTCTTCAAATCCTTCGAACTTTACACTGATCTTGAGACATAATTAACTAGTCACAGTGTGAAAACGTATCATTTCCGGACATTGCTACCTTATTAAAAAATTATTAAAGTATCTCAATATACTACCTCACTTCCGTTGTCAGTGTTTTTTTCCAACAGCATGTGTAATGTATATATATAGACAGACAGAGATATACAGAGAAAGTATAGAGGTGTGTTGCGAGGTCCCTATTAGGCAACATCACAGAAAGGAGAAGCCAAGCAAGTGTTTCTTCAATAGCCATTAAATAATAAACCCATATCAGTTTAGTATTCTATTGTACATCTAAAAGTTGAACATTAACAAAGGAACTGTCAACCATTTTATGCCAAAAACTACCTTGAAATGTCTCCAAGACAAACGTTGTGATGTACCAAGGCCGTGTCTAAAAATATATATGCCTTTTTAACTGAAATGCACAGAAATCGAAGCCAGAATCCAGAATGTCATGGTCTCCCTGATGAGTAAGAGTGGAGTGGAGTGGAGTGGAATAGAATGGAATGGAATGGAGTGGAGTGGAGTGAAACGGGACGCGGCTTCGACGGCAGTTAGTGATAATTAATCAAACTACCAATTCAGGTGTTGTATTACTTCCCTGTAGTTTAAATGAGAGATTTGGTGCTGGAATTTTTCTTGAAGTTAAAAATTATAACCAATTTTTGGATGCCACTTCAGAATATCACAACGCATATCAGGAAGAAGTTTCAAGGTATGTTTCGGCATGCAATGGTTAATAGCTCCCTCATTAGTAAAAAATATTAAAATATCACTTATATCGTGGAAATTTTTATGGATATATATTTTTAGTTAAATTAATTTTCTGATTACTTATTTGATTTCTGAATCACACTAATTATCACCTACCTAATTTAACATTGTTAAATAATTGTACTTTCACTCAATAACCGCTGACAATGAATATGCTATTAATTAATACCGGTTTGTGATGAGAGATTATAGTTTTAGTACATTATTCTATTACAAGCAAATTAACTGACGAGTAATTAACTAAAATTCAGATGTCAGTTTTTAATTAGAAACAGCAGTTATCGGCAAAAATTTAATTATTTGAAATGTTGGCGTTATGAAATGATTGGGTAGTGGATAAAGTAATACACAAATTTCATTATATCAAGGAGTCAGATTTCAGTGGAAGGACATAAACAAATTATGTTGGATTTTACATATTCACGCAATTATTTATATACTAACGTTGTTTGCAAGAGAAATGTGCTATTACTCGTTCAAATAACATTTTACCATTTTTATTAAAGAGTATAAAACGTTCTGTCCACCTAAAGTAATTGGAATATAATGACAGTTTTTACATGAATTTAGTTTTGTGTGTGCTTATTTTTTTATTCGCGTTCTAAGCAGATTTATTCTTAATTTTACTGAATTTCGAAGAAATTTATCAATTGAGATTGTTCACATGAAAAGGTACAACTTCAATGATCCTTCTTACTAGATACAGAAAATTATCACAAGTAATGCCACGAGTGATTTCCAATTCATCCAGAGGATTTGGAATTCAATAGTGGCATTTGTTAGAACTATTTAACGAATAAAATTAAGCTGTTTAATCAAAAGTCATTATTTAAATATAGTTTACCGGTATTTTAATATATATATATATATATATATATATATATATATATATATATATATATATAGATTTAATGTAAACGGCGATGTTTGAAAATAAATCACAAATGTGAGGTTATATATATTCACTGCAACTTGACCATATTATTTATTGCCAAATAGGATCACAATATTGTAAGAATGCACCGTAGTAGAGAAATAACGAAACACATCACACTGTATATTATAATTATAATTATTAATTAATTTTATTAGTAAACAACTCTGTAAAACCAAGGAATCTGTTCATAGTTTGCTACATTCGATGTATTTGTTGGAGAAAAATAATGCTTTGACCTGTTCAGAATATTAAAAAGGAGGAGCTTTCTTTGTCACAAAAGCAGGAGCTGATAAATAGCGAGGCGAAACACGACTCTCATTGGTTGTAAAACGAAAATAATTGAAACGTGATTGGTCATTGACTACCATTTGGGGCAGGAATTATATAGTCATTAAAAATACGAATATATATATATATATATATGTGTGTGTGTGTGTGTGTATGTGTGTGTGTGTGTGTATGTGTGCGTGTGTGTGTGTGTGCGTGCGTGCGTGCGTGATCGCGCGTGTGCGCGTGTGAAATTTAACTTCCTTTGTTCGAATTACAATAATTTTCTCTTCAGGATATATTATTCTTTTATATGTTCTTGTCGCTTCACAGTTCATTCGTATACCTTTCTGTCGCACATTAAATCTCCTAACTTTTCACTAGCACTTCAATTGTAGTCTTCCAAATCACCACGGATTTCCCGCACTGACTTTCGTTCCGCTACTGACTTCGCATGCTGACTCTCAACAGCTAACTCCTCGCTGAGGTCTTCAATTTCGTCTTATGTAAGATAATAAAGGCACGCCAAAAGATTCCAGAGACGCCGAAAAGCGAGATTAGAACTCTCGAGAAGGTCCAATCAGGCATCTCGAGATGGCTGGCTATGAAATACCGGTTGTTCCAGCTCTCAAGAACTCCGTCCCAGTCATAATCGAAAGGCTTGCCAACTACACCTCTTCTGAGAAACTTCAGCCCACACTCTACAGGGATCATCCGGCTTTTGAAACGTCCAGAATTTCGTCTAAATACTTAGGTTGTAAGTTTAATAGTGTAGAATCTCGGGAACAGTCTGGAATCGAATGTCACGAAGTGGCTCCTTCATCTTAAGGACCAAATCATAATCACAGGGGCTTAAGTCCAGTGAATATGGTAGACGGAAAAGCACTTCCCACTCCCAGCGATGGTACAGATCAGCTACAGGTGTGCCGTGTGCGCGTGAGCAGTGCTGTATAGTAATGCCGTCTCCCCATATGCTTACACAAGACCTCCATGACATTCTCGTGCTCTATGGTCATGGCACATTGAATTTTCTACCAAGATCGCTGTTCCTGCTTTGTAAATATGGCGAAACACAACAGCTTAGAGCGGCAACTCAGAGGAGACTAACTTTCTCTCTCCAAACCACATGCGCTTTGAGACGTAGGGACGAGTCCATTTACTGTAAGATAGGTCAGACATATATTAATATGTGACAGACGTTACGACAATTAACTCAGTCTGGTTTCACTTCTACAGTAGTGTTGCCACTATTTTTGTTACAGCCCGCGTACATCTGGAAATTTCGCCCACTATGTCCCTCACACACACACACACACACACACACACACACACACACACATACACACACACACACACACACACACACACACACACACACACACACATATATATATATATATATATATATATATATATATATACTTAATACAGGCTTTCCACTTTACAGCAGTTTGCCTTTGATTCCTGCCTTCCAGAGATTCATATCTTCCCATTGTCCATCCTCCATACTCCTCTTAAATATGGCGTCATATATTCCCTCATACCATGTTCTTCTACTTCTCCCCTTCTTCCTTCTGCCTGGTACCTTCCAATCCAACACCTGTTTAGGCCACTGGTCTTCCGACATCCGTTGTACATGCCCATACCACTGTAGAGCTCTCTTTGTTATCCTATCGATAATAGTCTCTTGTGCATCAATTTCCTGTCTGATATATGTATTTCGAATATGTTGTACCCTGGATATTCTCCGTAATCCATCGATTTCTGTCGCCAAGAATATTTTCTGCATCCTTTCATTTATTGTCCAGCTTTCTGATCCATATGTAAGTATACTTTCTATTATTGTCTGTATAATCTCTTTTTTTTAGTTTTTCTGGTCAAATTTCTATTCCATAAAAGACCATTCAGGGATCTAATCGCCTTCCTTGCACAATTTACTCTGTTAATAATATATTTTTCACAGGTACCAGATTTATCTATTATAGATCCAAGATATTTAAATTCTTCAACACATTTAATTATCATATTATTTATTTGTAGGTCTTCTGAATTTGATCCGATTACTATATATTCTGTTTTAATATAATTCATCTTCAGTCCATCTACCTCAAATGCATCAACCAACGTTCTAATCAAATATTCTATATCTTCTTTATATTGTCCTATTATAATCTGGTCATCAGCGAATAATAAATTGTGCAGTAAATGGCCATTAATGTTGATTTCCATTCCCCGACATGACTTATTCCATTTCATTAATACATCTTCTAAATATACCTTGAACAATGTTGGTGACATCCCGCATCCTTGTCTTAATCCTTTTGTTATATCAAATTCTGAGGATACTCTATTTCTAACCTTAATACTTGCTTTACAATCATACATTCTTTTTTATAAAATGTATGATAGATTTAGGTATTCCGAATGTTTCCATTGCCACGCAAAGCTTGCTGATGGGTACAGAGTTATATGCCTTATCCAGGTCTATAAATGCCATATGGACTTCCTTTCCTTTAGCCAACATTTTTTCTGAGATCTGCCTAATCACAAATATATTATCAAAGCACGATTTACCTGCTGTGAAACCTGTTTGTTCTTCTGATATTTTATCTTGTATTAGTTCCTCCAATCTAATTTTAATAATTGTACTTAACATTCTACTAATTGTTGCCATAACACTGATCCCTCTATAGTTTGCTGGATCTCTTTTATTCCCTTTATTTTTGTATATTGCACTAATATACGATAACTTCCACTCATCTGGAATAGGGCCTCATTCTATCACTTGGTTAAAAAGTCTAGTTAAAATTCTTATAATTCCTGAACCACCATATTTAATTAGTTCCATGGTTATTCCTCCTGGACCTGTCGCTTTTCCATTTTTTGCTGTTCTCAACACGTTTCCTACCTCCTCTTCTGTTAAAGGTTCTATTAAGTCACCCTTTCCATTATCCAGTGTAGCATAGCCTATAAATTCTCTCCTAGTTTCTGTTAAAAGCATTTTAAAATATTCCTGAAAAGTTGTCATTGGTACTAAATTAAATCTCTTTGTCATATTATCATTTCTCATGTTTGTAATTGTCCTCCATGTTTGGGCTGACTTTGAATAGCCTACTGTATGCTCGATTTCTCCACATACCCTATTACACATTTCTTTTTTATGTTTCCTGACTTCTGCTTTAACCTTTCTTTTAAGTATGCTATAACTTTGTTAATCTTCATCTTTCTTGGAACTTAAATATTTTTTATACGCATTTTTCTTTTCTGTTATGATATCAAGTATTTCCTTATTCACCTAATGGTTTTTATGGTGTTTATCATTTTCCAGACCAAGTGCTTCGCTTGCTGCTTCATGTATATATTTTTTCAAATGTTCATAAATAACGACCGAGTTCCAATCTACATCAAATTTTAATTTTTCGGTGAGGCGCTGGGCATATAGATTTTAATACTCTCATCTTGTAGTAAATGTAGATTATATCTACATTTTTCTTTTTTATTTCTATATTTTGATCTTTATTTACATTTTGCCTGTTTATAGGGCATGATCCGTTCCACATTCGGGCCCTCGATTCACTCTAACATCTTGAACTATAATATTTCTCCGTTTCCTCACTATTACATAATCAATTGTCGATCTTAGAGCTTTAGTGCGTTGTTCCCACGTATATCTATGGATGCCCCGATGTTTAAACATCGAATTCATATTAATTAGGTCATTCACTTTGCATTCTTCTTTTAAACGTTGTCCATTTTCATTCTCAATATCTTCTCCATATGGTCCAACTATGTCACATGTCCCCTTTCGAACTCTGCTATTCAAATCTCCCATAATTATTAATTCCTTCTTTTGAGAAATCTTTTCTACCAATCCAGTACATTTTTCAAAGTATTGTTCCTTTATTACTTGTGATGCATCATTTGTTAGGTATATGTACCTATTATTACTAATTCTTCCCCATACGTTCTTATTTCCATAACTATAAATCTTTCATCAATTTCTTCTATTTGTTTTATCGAGGATTTCCATTTCTTCTTAATTAAAATGGATAGGCCTACTCCTCATTTAGCTCTCTCCGATTTTTCCACCCCTCTCCATACATGCATGTATTCACCAATCATTTCTTGACCTTGACCTTTCCTTTTCGTTTCTGTCAGAACTGCTATATCCATCCCCTTCTTTGTAATCTCGTTAAGTACTTCATTATTCTTAGTATTCCAACCTTGTATGTTCCAAGTTGCCAAAATCATTGTCTTTTTTCTTAGCCAAAGTCTATGCCTATTTTTCTGCCCGGCTTTATCTCTCTTTGCAGGAAACGTAACAATTATTTTTTATGGAACGGGTTGTCAGCCCTTCGCCAACCCCCGCATTTGGGGGACCTAACCAGAGCCTCATTTACCGGTTTTCCTATTGGGCCTTCTCGGCTACCGTAGCTGTCGCGGGGAAACTAGTCCCCACCGTACATCACCCCAATAGGCTATTGTGTACTTCCCGTTGCCCACCCCTCGGGACGTGGACCACAATATATATATATATTGTATATAAGCATGTGTTTCTGTGTGTCTGTCTGTCTGTTAACAATCTAGTAGCCGCAATCTTTTCAGAACTCTGCATGTAGCGATAATTTAAGGAATGTAAGGTTCAGTTCATTAACCACCAAAATCAGACCATTATGGGTGCAGGTTAACTAGAAGCAAAAACATAAAAATCGCTCTAGATGCAGCAATTTCTACTTTTTCATAACTAAACTCAGAATAATACATCGAAATAAAACGAGAAAGGTATTTTCCAAAAATCAGCAAAATTCAACATGCGAAGAGGGAGTTTATTTGAAAGCCGAAATTTAAAAATCTCTCTACCGACCCCCATTTTTATATTCTGGTATCAAAACCGTATGCATATGATTTAACAAAAATAAATTAATATTACGAAAATCATTAAAAATATAACAAATTCGACTTGCTGAGAAATTCGTTTAGTGTACTAATTTAATTCGTGACTATCGTTTAGTTCTGACTTGGATAATAGGGCCTATATAACTGTGATGTTAATGGAAATGTTAAGGAAACCCTGTTATAATTTCTGGGAAGTTGATATACTGACTATATGTCACCCTTATGTAGACTGGGTGATCATCCACCTATGTAAATGATGCATTTAGATGAAATACTAGCAACCGGAAATTGGCCAAGGGCCTTCAAGGCCAGTTGCGCCATAGAGTTCATTACTAAATGGAATGATGGAGCGAACATATAGACTGGCCTATGGCTCTTCAATTAAATTTTGCAAAGGGCGACTAATATTGATTTTACACATACCTGATTCCTCATGAGCAGAGCTGTGTTCGATAACCGGTGGGGATGAAAATGTTAAATGTAATAATTTCAATCTAGGGGAATATTCTTATAAAAATGGATTCTTGTATATTGAACCAAAAATAATAAATAAATAAAACTGATCCCCCAGGAGGGATAGTGAGTAACACTTTTTAATCGCTAGATTGTTCCTCAAATTCCAGCATTAAACTATTAACTTCTGCGCAGTACGTGTGGTTGAAAAGGCATTTGTAAGTTTATATTGATTCTTCCGTCAGATGCACACGTTAAGCTTGACAGCCCCTTGGTGCTTTTCGACAGGAATAGAATACGTGCCGGCACCGGTTTCATCTTATAACTCCTCTTCATCATCAGACTACATACAACACACTTTTCACTACATAAACTCTTTAACACTCGACCTTCATTCCTCTCTATATACAATATAGCAATACATCGTTAGTGTAAATTCATCTGCCGAAGAGATGCGTACATTTAAAATAACCACTTTATCGTCATTAAAGAAAGATGAAAGAATAATATTTATTTGGGAGAGAAAGATTTTGAGATGAATATATGGTCCAATTAGGAAAAATGGCGAGTGCAGAGTTACAACCAACAATGAGGTACTCGAACTATAAATTATGGTTATCCACATATAATAACACTGAGCAACAAAACAGAAACTTTGTTTTTGTCTCAGAAAGAAACATACGTGATTCTGATAGTATTTTTTCTCCTGAATTCAAATATGATATCGGTTTTCTCCATCATGCAAGGTTTCCGAGAGACAGGCATTTATAATTTCAAACACTTTAATATTTTCTACATTCGTAACTACACAATATTCGAACATTTGGACTTGCCTAGAAAGTAAGATATAACGATTTTCTGCTATATTTCGCCTATGGAGAATCCCTCGTGATGGTCCAACAATAATCAGCCAGCATATTAGGATTCAATTTGCCTTGATATCTCTTTTCCATAGCTGAAATCTCCCGATGAAAGTGTTCCCCATGCTCATCGCTCACTGGACAAATGGACGAAAAAACGTTTATTAAAAAAATAGTTATTTAAATTCATTAATTGAAATTGAAATAAAAAACTCTGGGTGTTGGAGAAATTCCGAATACATATTTCAAAACACGATAAAAACTGCATTAAGTACAAGTATTGGTACTCATGAGACAAAAATCATGTTGACCAGTGTAATTAGTGAAATTAAATGTTCGAGATTAAGGTGGTTGGGAAATGTAGAAAGAAGTAGTGAAATTTACATAAAGGACTTCCTGAGGGCATATGATGCAAGGAAAGGCCAAGGAAAAAGTGAGAGGAGGATATCGATGAACATAATATGAAGGAGTGGATGTACGAACGTGGAGGAAAAGGACAAAGGATATAAGAGAGGGGCTACAATTGAACGGCAGCCTCTGGTACTTCAAAGACAGTAACGCCTCAGGAATAATAATAATAATAATAATAATAATAAGGAATGAGAAGAAGAATGACGAGAAGAACGCTATCTATCCACCCAGCGCGGAATCCGGAGAACAAATAGTACAGTGGGTGGCGTTAGAAAACACACACACATACAGATACGCAATTGTAGGAGTCATATCCTGCCCAAGGATTAGAAAAAAAATCCCAAAAATATTGTGAAAGTATATTTCATAATAATAGAATGAACCATTTAATATCCATCCATAGTAATTCTGCCCAAATGCAAGTCCTTCATGTGCAATCATAGCATTTTCATGCTATGCTTGCAGCTTTACTAGGGAATTGTAGGTGTGGTAGCTTCCCGTTGCTTTCCACGCCGGTGAAGGATGATGATGATGATAATGATAAGAATGATGATGGTGATGATGGCCATATGATTTCGGGGACCGTTTGGGTCTTAAAGTTTTCCTGGCATTTGTCTTACAGGCGAGGAAAAACCCCGATAAAAACCTCACCCAGAAAAACTGCCCCGACTGGGGATCGAACCCGGGCCCGCTGCGTGACAAGGCAGCACGCTACCTCGAGACCACGGCGGTGGACCGTACCGTATTTAATATACTGAAATAAATATTTTAGAGATTAATTGGTTTACTTCTTAATCTCGCAAAGGTCGTCAACAGGTTGTTGATCTGTCTGATTCATCCGAGGCAAAAGATCGCTGGGACGTCCAACAAAGCGCTGGATGGAAATTTCCTCTTTGAGACCGTAACAGGCCACATGGCCTAATACTTTCATGGATGATGATGATGATGATGACGATGACGATGGTTTACTCCTGTCAACAGAACACTGACACATATAATTGTATTTTATATTCTGAAATTTTTATAGGATGTTAATGTGTTCTTAATTTTAAATTAGTAGCCCACTGGCATAGAGCGAAAAGTGAAATAACCTATTTCTCAACAGGTCTCATAAAAGTATGCTCAAAACAATAGTGAGAGAAATGCAGAGTAGATTTTCCAGTGCATAGTTCCTTATAAAACTCTGAGCACTATAACAGATTCAAATTGATTGTTTCAATGGCGGCCAATATTCGGCCCATCTATTGAAAAAGCTCGCCTAACCTATCAAATTTTCAAACTCACCGTCAAGTGTTGCATCCCATTTAAAACTGACGAGACTCTGATGATTGTGTAATGCCGATAAAGGTATCCATCAAGGGGAATGCCTTAACACATATTAATAATTTGATTAAATTCCACTTCTGAGTTTGGCGACTGGTTTAGAACCCTCCCATCAGTAGACCTCCTTTAACTAAGATATCTGGGCAGAAAGAATATCATCAAAACGAAACTTGGCGAAGAAACAGATATGATACATGATTTTATATCCTGGAATATACGAACAATGTACATAACTGCAGCTCTGCAGTTCTTAGTGAAGTTATAGGGATTTGGTCTTACTTTACCGTTCAAAGTCATGAAATGAAATATGCACGTTTACAAAGATGCCGGCTGTAATTCAACTGTCAAACCAGCTATGGGCTAATATGATACTGTAATGATTTGTAGAATGGAATGCGTCTCACACCGGCAATAGAGATAGAAAGAACGTGGTGTCAGTTGCTGTAGGGAACAAGTGACCTCGGTTAATGACATAAACAACCTCCTCCAAATAGTTGTGGGGATGAGAATTATATGACCTTGAACTGTAAAATAAGACCAAATGAACTACCGTTGGTATTTTATATAACAACGCTCTTTAATAGTCAAGTTTATTAAAATCGCAATTAAAATATGGGCGTAAAAGGGCCGACAGATTTTGTTGAGAGGCCTCATTTTTTATGCTTGAGGTTCTTTTATGTGTCGTAAATCTACAACAAGGGAATCATACATTTAGCTGTTTTCCGAAGGAACCAATGTTCAGATTTGAAAGCGCTGAAAAATCCAGCCATCCTCATCGCGAACCTCAGAACCACAGGTGAGCATGATGAGCATTAGTTCTCCAGAGCCAAGTTTTCATTTGTTGAATTGGAAAACGTAGGCGCAGGATAGAAAAGATTTAAGACCGAGTATAAGTTGGCCGCGAGGGACTAGTGGTTATGCTCCCTGCCTCTAGTTCCGAGGGTCACGGGTTCAGATCCGGCCGGGATCGTTGGACTTTTTAAGACGAAAAAAATCTAAGGAACAAGTCCTCCGGGAGGGACTTTAAGCCATGGCCCCCGAGTCTGAAGATATTCAGGTTCGTAAAACATCCTTAAGCCTGAATGAAAATGTCTCTAAGCTAAATTTACAGCTCTCAACGTCCTAATAATACCTTAGTTGTCTGTTAGATATCTCATTGGGTCGGTGTGTTGACCGCATGCCACCCATGACATCTATGAGCAAATAAGGTAACTAAAAATTAACTTGGTATAGTAACTCCTTATAAAGGAGGGGCTATGGCTCAACAATGGTCTATGCTGTTATAACATTATAACATAAAAAAGCAAGGCTCAGCTTTCATTGTAATGTTAAGTCTAAATAACAAACTCACTGGCGCTATCGAACCCGTATATTCGTCGCTGCATGGACATAAGCTCTCCACACATCCATATCCTGAGCTAATATTTTTCAATCATTCCCTGTATAATATATTTCCCTCAAATCATTGTTAATGGTATTCTCCCACCTTATTCTTGTTCTGCCAACCGGGTTTTTTTTCTTTGGCATTCTTACAAGAAGCTTCCATGCTCCTCTTTCATTCCCCATTCGTGCCACATGTCCTGCTCACCGCAATCTACGAGAATTAAGTGTTGATACTATATCTGGTTTCCTATAAATATCATGTAACTCACTATAGATGAATAGTACTGAATATATAGAATGAAAATAATCAGGATAGTAGAGTCGATTTTAATCCTGAGCTATAGGTCACTGTATTTAACTGATTCTTCAATCATGTTTAAGTGTAGGGATTGAGAAGTGAATATCCATCTATCCAATGGCTGATTGCCTCAAATTCGAGCTTTGGCCTCCCTTAGATTCTGCCTCCAACCATTTCTATTTTGTGCAGCAAGCCTCCAGTTGCAACACTTAAGTAGGTTTGCAGCATCTTCCTCAATACCATCCTCCCATCGTTTTTTCGATCTTCCAACTCGTCTATTCCCCATAAAACTTGCTGTAAGCACCTTTCTTAGTGCTCGGTCTATTGAGAGCCTTTGTACATGGTCAGCCCATTCTAATTTCTTTAACTTAATAAAAGTGACAAGGTCAGGTTCATTGTATTTGTCATACAATTCTTTGTTGTAACGTATTCTACACTGACCATTAATTTTTATCGGTCCAAATATTTTCATGAGTACTTTTTTTTCAAAATGATTTAGGGCTATCTCCATATCTCACTACCATAGGTCAAAACTGATCTTATTAAAATTTATAAAGCCTTATTTTAGTTGATGAGTGTATGTTATTACTCTTCATTATTTTATGAAGTGAGTAATAAGCTCTGTTGGCCAGTTTCAGTCTTCTTTGTGCTTCAATGTGCTTATTATCTGTAATACATGAGCCAAGATAGTAAAATTTTTCACAATGTTAGAACCTAATTATTTTATGCTATTAGATTGGAATACACAGGATGAGGAGACCGAAAATCAAGAAAGCTAAGGGTCAACTTTAGCTAAAAAGCCATGGATCATGATACCTTTAATGTTATTTCTAGTAAAACATTAACATAAGTACAGCATGAACAAATCCTGTTTATTGTCAATAATTGAAAATAGTGTGTAAAGCGAGGTAATTAGACGCTATAGCTGGTATTGATCGCGTTTCATTATCAGTAATGCAGCTATTAGTTCACAGAATGTCCACACTCCAATGAGGCGCACTGTGCTGCAAGGCATCAACTAGGCTGATTAACAATTTATTTTATTGCTGTAATATGTTGGGTAACAACTTCAGCATTGGGCTAATTAGTCCATTATTTATTATTCTTGATTTAACAGAATTTTTGCTATTTAGCTAGTATTTTTTTCTGGACATTTCAGGCTGTGGTGTTATTAATTGGCCTAAGGAGTTTATACAGGTCATAGCATTATTTTGCAGTGACTGACTCTTTAAGAAATACGTTGAATATAGCAATTTATATATTAAGATGTAAGAATCATGGAATGCATATAGCTCTCAGATTTTGTACGTATATATAGTGCACGAATGTAACCAGATACTGCTTGCGAGATATAATAGAAAAAAATAGTAGCAATTGATTATACCACAATAAAAATAAACCACTATTTGCACTTTCTTAAGTATTATTTCCCAGGTATTTACGTTCCAGAAAAATATAATTGACATATTTACATCATACGACATCAGAAATTAATTAGTAACCTATAATGTTGGTTATAAACAGTTTGATTGTTTCACTTTTTTCTCCACTAGGGTGAATTCTTATAATATTGCGATAATATTTGGCAATAAATAATATGATCTGGTTGCAGTGATGAACAAATGAATCATAACAAACGTTTCTCATTTGTTCTCAAACGTCGCCGTTTACATTAAATATATAAATATTTTAAAATAACTATATTTAAATAATGAGTTGTGAGTAAAGATCTTAAGTTTATTCGTAAAATAGTCCTAACAAATGCCACTCTTGATTTCCAAATTCTCTAGATAAATTGGAAATCACTCGTGGCTCTACTTATGAATAAAAATAAATTCAATAATCAAACTTGTAAGGACGATATAAGAGACCAGAACAAACTTTTTTTATTAAATTTAATAGGATTGGGTCTGAAACTAATACCGGTAATTCGATGAAAAATCATATCAGTTCACAAAAACAATACCACGAGAGTTTTAATTTTGTCCATAATTCACGACCGGAGCGTACAACGGGTATTAATTGTCCAAAAAATATGAAATCCCACGTGGCATTTTAAAATATTGTTCAGTGAGTGAAACTAATAGCATATTACTATGCGAGATTGGGAAGTGTTTTTTACAGAATAAAGGAAAAATGTTTAAAAACCGAGCGATAGCCAGATTTTTAATTTCCGAGATTCTGTAAAAACACTTCATAAACGTGCGTAGTACATTATTTTTTTTGCGCGATGGTGTTTTCAAAATAATAAATAATAGTAAAATAATAACATCTTTGTTGGAAATATTTGCGTTGATTATGAACAATTGACTAACGTTAACAGTGTCGGAAATGTTTATTAGTTGAAACAACAGAAGGCCTTGAGAACAAGAATTGATAACATGGCCGATAGTATATATTTATTGTTTTATATTGTTTCAAATAAGGTTCAGTTCATTTAAAATGCAGTGATTTGTTTCGTATAATGTATATTAACACAACATTTTGGATATTTTCTGTATATACATTTAACGTAGTATACATAGAGGGCAGTGGTTTTACTTCCCACGCACATGTTTGTACGAGTAATATGTAATATTACAGTATAGTTCTTAAGTTGGCAACTCTGAAAAGTAGAAAGTTGAACTTTCAGTAATGGTCGCCATTGCTGGTAAGTACGACAAAACACACTATCGCTCAAAAAAATACTACTTAGTGAATGGTATTTTTATTGAAACATAACACTTTTAAAATATGAGTACCTTATTCTTAGTCGCCCTTAACTATTAGCAGTGTATTCTTTTATATTTTTATAGTTACAAAAATTATTTTGCTAATAGATGAATATCACTGGAAATAAGGTACAGTACTAATTTTATATTTAAAAATTGTGTAATATAGTGACTTCAACGCTGAATCATAATACATTCTAAAACCATAAGTAGTAGTAGTAGGACTTTATTAGACAAAAAGTAAGATATTTACAATATTATTTACAAATATGGGTCGCACGGGCAGTACGCCGTACGTGCTGTTGACAGTCCGTTACAATAAAGTAATAATTGGTACTAGTGTAAAGAAAAATAAACAACAAAAAAAGCAATAACATTACAATTACATAAAACACAATAATATTACAATTAAATAATAACACAATAGCATTATACACTAAAAAACATCAATATTACAATTACATAAAGAAAACAATAATATTACAATTAAATAATAACACAATAGCATTATACACTAATTAATTTATGTATAATTGTTAAGAATTAATGGTATTGCATTTTGATAACATATATTTATTCATGAATGAGTGTGATCCTTATTTTCCGCGTTTTGTCCAGAAATTTACCGAGGTTTATCCAATTTTCTGGATCTACCAATAACTCGTAGCATGCCAATCTTTCCCGATTATTGAAACATAGTAATAAAATGGCAGTAGGTTACGTAGTTTATTTTTGTATAGTACTAACTAATACCGGCGTGCGCTGCTTCGCCTAAATAAATGAAAATTAATGTGCTTTTATGTTCAGTTGAATAAGTAAAAGGAAAAATAATTATAAATTTATAGTTTTAAATACCCCCTGCTGATTACCTGAAATTGCCCGGGAATTTACTTATCCCGATCTTCTTGACATACATGAGCTGAAATACGAAAATTAATGTGTTTTCTGTTTAGTTAAATAAGTGAAAGGAAAAATTTATATCGTAATTATTTTTAGATACCCCGTACTGTTTACCAGGTGTTGTCCGGGAATCTACTCATCCCGATCTTCTTGGCATAAATGAGCTGAAACACAAAAATTAATGTACGTCTTATGATTAGTTGAATAAGTAAAATGAAAAATAATTATAAATGTATAACGTAATTATTTTAAGACTTCCCGTGCTGATTACCCAGTGTTGCCCGGATATCTACTTATCCCCTTGGCATAAATGAGCTAAAAAACAAAAATTCGTTATTGTGAGTTATCCGTAAAAGAATACCCGCCATGTGCTGCTATGCTTGCACAGGAATCTACGTACTTGTCTCGATCTTCTTGCGATCAATGAAAGACAAAAATGGTTATTGTGAGTTATCCGTAAGAGATAAACATATGTGTCGCGGACGTTTTGTAGAGCTTTTTGGGATATTCAATTCTGTGTACACTAATTTTGTGTATTTGTTATGGTTTAGGCAGCGTAAGCCATTTAAGCGTCCAAAGTGCTACTTTTTTCACGTTTTCCACTACAAAGGGTGATTTTTTAAGGGTATAGGATTTGAGTATCACAACTTCCTTATAGCCTTTGTTCATCCCGGATATCTCACGAACATTTTGCAGAAAGCCCCATCACAATAGGTTCTGCGGTATGGCCGCGCATAAAGTACGAACAAACATTCGTTTTCTATATTAGATTAATCATTTAATTGAATTTATCGTGTAATAATGTTTTGAGATATGACGTTCTGAATCCTGTAGCTTACAAACCAGAAATACTCGTACTTACGAGTAATATCATATTCGACAAATTCCAAATAATTGGCACGTCAGTTCTAAGAATTTCATTTCGGAAATATGTCTGTGTTAGTCTGCTGTGATTTTTTCAATCAGACACGACTGTACATTATATTGGTCAATATTAAATGTCTAGCGAATGAACAAAATATTCACTGCAAAGAACATACACAATAATAATTGTAATGTCACGTATGATACTCATGCTTCAAATCCATTTTCAGTTTACAATCTTTTACAAAAACAGTTCAACATTTGGTTCTCCCGTTTTAGTACAGACTTTGCAACGACGTACCATTGTATGTTGTACAAGTTCAAAGACTTGAGGCATGTCTTTAGAGAGTTGGCAACTGAAAGCACCCGAGGGACCAGGTTCTTCAACTGCCCACACACATAAAAGTCCGTCATGCAAGATCTGCCTAAACTAAAAATATTCCTCAGCAAGTAAAGTTTATTATCCGATTTACTGGTTTACGGAACATATATATACATACATGTGTGTGTGTGTTTGTGTGTTTGTTTGTGTGTGTGTGTGTGTTTGTGTGTGTGTTTGTGTTTGTGTTTGTGTTTGTGTTTGTGTTTGCGTGTGTGTGTTTGCGTGTGTGTGTTTGCGTGTGTGTGTGTTTGCGTGTGTGTGTTTGCGTGTGTGTGTTTGCGCGTGTGTGTGTTTGCGCGTGTGTGTGTTTTCGTGTGTGTGTTTGCGCGTGTGTGTGTTTGCGCGTGTGTGTGTTTGCGCGTGTGTGTGTTTGCGTGTGTGTGTGTTTGCGTGTGTGTGTTTGCGTGTGTGTGTTTGCGTGTGTGTGTTTGCGTGTGTGTGTTTGCGTGTGTGTGTTTGCGTGTGTGTGTTTGCGTGTGTGTGTGTGTGTGTGTGTTTGCGTGTGTGTGTGTTTGCGTGTGTGTGTTTGCGTGTGTGTGTTTGCGTGTGTGTGTGTTTGCGTATGTGTGTTTGCGTGTGTGTGTTTGCGTGTGTGTGTGTTTGCGTGTGTGTGTGTTTGCGTGTGTGTGTTTGCGTGTGTGTGTTTGCGTGTGTGTGTTTGCGTGTGTGTGTTTTGCGTGTGTGTGTTTGCGTGTGTGTGTTTGCGTGTGTGTGTTTGCGTGTGTGTGTTTGCGTGTGTGTGTTTGCGTGTGTGTGTTTGCGTGTGTGTGTTTGCGTGTGTGTGTTTGCGTGTGTGTGTTTGCGTGTGTGTTGTGTGCGTGTGTGTTGTGTGCGTGTGTGTTGTGTGCGTGTGTGTGTGTTGTGTGTGTTGTGTGTGTGTGTTGTGCGTGTTGTGTGTTGTGCGTGTTGTGTGTTGTGTGTGCGTGTTGTGTGTGTGCGTGTGTGCGTGTGTGCGTGCGTGTGTGTGTGCGTGCGTGCGTGCGTGTGTGTACTCTGCTCAAAACAATTAGGGGATATTGTAGAATAACCTATTAAGACTATGTTTTGTGGAATAGTATTAGATGCAATCACTTTCTATTACTCCAAGATAATGTAAATAAGAGTTTGAAGTTGTTACGTAACCTCGGTACCACACCAGAGGGCAGTGTCTGTACTGTTGATGTGAAAGGGTGGTGTGGGGGTGAATGTTTTGTTGCTGTTTTTAAATCCAGTCCAGTTTTCAGTTAGTGAATGACTTACCTTAGGGACAGTAATGCCTCGACAACGTGATTTACCTGAACCAATGGCTTGGAGGGCCATAGGAAGGATGGAAGCTGGACAGACACAACAAGAGATGGCACAAGTCATTGGGGTGTCTCAAAGCGTGATTTCCAGACCTTGGAATCATTTTCAAAGAACATACTGTTCACAGAAGAGCCGGACAAGGTCGACAACGGGCAACAACAGCAAGGGATGACCGTTACCTCTTGTTAACAGCCCGTCGGAATAGACAGCAGAATGCAACTCAACTGCGAAATCCACTTCAAACAGCAACAGGACGCAGGGTGTCAACTCAAACTGTCCCTAATCGACTGCATGGAAGTGGTCTCTATGCCCGTAGGCCCATGGTGTGTACCAGGTTAACTACACAACACCGTAGAGATCGCAGAAACTGGGCGGAGGAACATCGTGGGTGGAGGCATGCTGAATGGAGATCAGTTCTTTTTTCTGATGAGTCGCGATTCAACATGGAATGTGATAATCGGCGTGTATTCATCTGGAGAGAAAAAGGGACACGAAACAATCCAGCTTTTCTACGTGAAAGATCCCCATATGGTGGCGGTGGATTGATGGTGTGGGCAGGAGTCAGTAGTGGTGGACGTACGGACCTCTACGTCATCCAAGGTAGTACTTTGACTGCGGTAAGGTATAGAGATGAGATTCTCCGACCTTTTGTCGTGCCTTATGCTGATGCCATAGGTGATTCTTTTCTTTTTATGGACGATAATGCACGACGCCACAGAGCTGGCTTGGTGGACGACATGCTGGAAGTGGAGGGTATCGAGCGTATGCAATGGGCAGCTTCCTCTCCGGACTTAAATCCGATTGAGCATGTGTGGGATGCATTAGGCAGGCGCTTTGCAGGCAGACCAGCACCTCCCACAACTGTTCCAGAGCTGCACATTGCTCTTATGGAATAGTGGCCACGTATCCCCCAAGAACTCATTGCTAACCTCATTGTATCAATGCCACACAGGTGTGAGGCAGTGCTGGACGTTCGAGGAGACCATACACCATACTAAAGAAACATTTTCACCTATGTTAATGTTGCTTTGTTTGTTTGCCATATTCCTAATTAGGATCTCTTTGACATCTGGTGTGGTACAGAGGTTACGTAATGACTTCAAACTCTTGTTTACATTCTTTTGGAGTAATAGAAAATGATTGCATCTAATACTGTTCCTAAAAACATAGTCTTAATAGGTTATTCTACAATATCACCTATTTTTTTTGAGCAGTGTGTATATATATATATATATATATATACATACATATATGATATGAAAAGAAAAATGAATGCTTGAGTCGAGATTTGAACTCTGTACGTTTAGCGCTGTAACGACCTGAGCTACCCAAGTATTCCAACACAAACATACACTTTCCTTATATACGAGTATGTAGTATTCTCAATTCACACAATAAGTAGCGAAAAATCGTTCCGACAGACATCTAGTGGCCAACATAACAGTGAAGCAAATTTTTAAAGAGAATATTTACTTTATAGCAGTAACGCTTGTATATTTAGATGTTATAGCTATATTTTTGACATTTGGCAATGAAGGCAAATATGATATGAAAAAAAATCAATGCTTGAGTCGGGATTTGAACCGAGTCTCTAAACTCTGTACGTTTAGCGCTCTAACGTCAGCTACCCAAGAATTCCAATACAAACATATATTTTCTTATATATGTAGTATTCTGAATTCACACAAGAGGCAGCGGAAAATCGTTCCGAAAGACATCTAGTGGCCAACATAATAGTTAAGCAAATTTTTAAAGAGAATATTTACTTTATAGCAGTAACGCTTGTATATATATATATATATATATATATATATATATATATATATATATATATATATATACGTTTGTGTATTGTAATTAATTCTATGTATCCAGTTACGTTGCGTGAAAATAAAAATGGCTGCATGAAGAATGTTTAAATTACGGCTTCCAAGAATCTCCCCACTTCCAAAGATTGCGTTTAGCTGATTTTTAGAAACCCCTTTTCGTTTTATTGAAATGGCATATAATGTAATTGTACTCCATAAGCCTACTTAAGAATGGCTTTTTTAAAATAATTTGTGCATGTTTGTTATAATCCAAAGCATATAAAATTGGACGTATAATACAGCGTGCCCATAAAGTTACTATTCATTTTGCGGAAAACGTACATCTGGATTATTTTTGTTATAGGTATAATGAAGATACGTCATAATGTTCACAATAAACGAAAGAACCGCATTTGTTCAATATCGTTTAAAAGGCAAACCCTACGCTGAAGTCGAGGCTGTTTCAGAGGCGGTTTCAGAAGGATTGTCCAGACCCGGCAATTGTGTCTGTTGTGAAAACACGATTCATGAGGTTTTCCTCGTCTACAGCATCCAACAGATCATGGCTGCTCGTGCCGCATAGTCTTCATCCTCTAGCTTGTGGATGCTCCTGGACTTCCGTCGATAGCTTCCTTCACACTCTATACAGATTGTGAGTTGACCAGTGGTCGTCCAGAGCAGCCCTCATCAGCTACAGAACCTGTTCACAATCCTCGTATGGGGGAGTCCTTGTGAAACAGACTCTGGAATTCATCATAGGGTTTTCCATTTAAACGATATTGAACAAGTACGATTCTTTCGTTTATTGTAAACATAGATTGTATCTTCACTGTACCTGTAACAAAAATAATCCACATATACGTTTTTCGCAAAATGGATAGTTACTTTATGGGCACCCTTTATTATGCCTTTACTGCAAATAAAATGACCAGCCAAGTCATAATAATAATAATTAGTAATAATAATAACTTGACAAAAGTTCTAGCTTTTTGCACATTGGGTACATTATATACCCAATATGGCCTTCTCAACTCCTTGTAATAATAGGCTACATTTAAATTAGCAGAAACTAATAAAATGTATGCATTACGAATATATGCATAACATTTTAAGTATTAATTAATGCAAATTAATCCAAATGCAATTTTTTGACAAATGTATTAATTTTAAAGAATTCAGTTGACACAGATGTAAAAAAAAATAAATAAATAATCCTAATATGATTGAGTCGTATGAGAAAATTGTTTGACAGAACGTATTCAACAAATGTAATCATTTATAAAAGGTTATATGCCTACGCTGTTTTAATTAATTAAATAAATAAATAATTTAAAGGTTATATGGCCATTAAATCTTTAGAGGATGAGGAAGGCCTACAACTCAATGGCATTAATAAGCTGTTAGTTTATGCTCATGATATAGTACTATTGGCCGATAGCGAGGAGATACTAAAGGGCAACATGCACACACTATTGAGTAATACTAAGAAATTAGGACTGGAATTAAATATCAATAAAACTACATACATGGTCACACGTAGAAGTACATTATATAATGGGAATGGACAGCTAATAACAAATGAGGGAAATTTTGAGGAAGTGACTGAATTCAAATACCTAGGAACAATAATCACAAATAGCAACGAGATGCACAAAGAAATTAAACAGTTAAGTCTCGTAGACTGCGATGGGTAGGACATGTTGCGCGTATAGGGAATGAAAGACGTGCATGGAAGCTTCGTGTAGGAAAGCCAGAGGGAAAACGCCCAGTTGGTAGATCAAGAATGACATGGGAGAATAACATTAACTATGATTTGAGGGCAGTATATTATACAGGGAATGATTGAAAAGCATTAGCTCAGGATTGGGATGTATGGAGAGCTTATGTCCATGCGGCCATAAACCTACGGGTTCGATTAAGCCAGTGAGTAAATAAGTAAAGGTTATATACCTAAGCTGATAATAAAATTAAACAATTTTCTGTCAGTCATATCATGGTTAATATTAATCTCCCATCTACCACAAAGAAATGTTGCATATAACAATTATTTGGTATGTTATCCATCTATTGGCAGGCTGATAATTCGCTATAAATTACAGAAATGTAGTTTAACTAGAATTAAATCGTAATTTATGATAAAAGTAAAATATTCGAATAAAAGAAGGCCTACAACTCAATGGTATTAAAAGCTATTAGTTTATGCTGATGATGTGGTACTTTTTGGCGAGGGGATATACACGAAAGGCAAACACGCACACACTTTTGAGTAACACTAAGAAATTGGAATTGGAAGCAAAATATAAAAAAGTAAATATAAAAAAGTAAATATATGGTCACACATTGAAATACATTATATAATGGAAATTGAGAGCCAGGGAAACTTTGAGGAAGTGGCTGAATTCAAATACCTAGGAACAATAATCTCAAATAGGAATGAGATGTACAAAGAAATTAAACAACTCTAGAAATGCGTGCTATTTCGCATTACAGAGACTCTTAACGTCCCAACTCCTTTCAAAAAACATTAAACTGAAAATATATTAAATTATTATTATTCTACCACTTATATTATATGGGTGCAAAACATGAGCTCTTACTTTAAGGGAGGAAAGGAGATTACGAGTATTCGAGATTAAAGTTCTTAGGAAAAATTTTGGACCAAAGAGAGATGAATATACAAGTGAATGGAGAAGACTACACAACAATGAACTGCATGGTCTTTAAAGGAAGCCAGATATAATAAGAGCAGTTAAGTCTCGTATACTGCGATGGGCAGGACATCTGGCACGAATGGGGAATGAAAGACGCGCATGAAAGCTTCTTGCAGGAAAACCAGTGGGAAAACGCCCAGTTGGTAGATCAAGAATGAGGTTTGAGAATAACATTAACTACGATTTGAGGGAAGTAGATTCTACAGGGAATGATTGGAAAACATCTCAGGATAGGGATGTCTGCGCGGCCATGAACCTATGGGTTCGATAGTGCCAGTGAGTTAATTAGTTAGTTAGTATCCAGTCTGTATCGCAAAAGCTAACTCTGATTTCATCTCAGAAGTTAAAACATCTCGTGGGTTGGTTTTTCAATGTATTTTATTTTCCCGTGTACCGCAGCAGTAGCAGAAAAGCGCCCTTGACGCGAAGTAATTTACAACAAGCACTCTGCAGATTTCCGCTCCCTCTCCCTGACTATTTCCTTGGATGTCTGTACACCACTTTGAGGGCGGATTTATTGCAAGACAGTCCTTAACTCCGGGTCAGACGGCTCCGGGCTCCAGGGACTGATGCCCTCCACCTCAGCGAATAGAGATTTCCGGTGATTTCTCCCGTATTAGTTTGTAATCTAACCTGACATTCAAATCTCAGGAGAGAAACATGCATAGGCCTACATAACTTTCTATCCTTTCCAATATCAGATATATAACCCTTGGGTTTCAACTTGTGGTTGTACATGAAAAATCGTTACTTTTACATGAATTTAGAGAGTCTTGCTTTGAATGCGAAATATTTTTAAACAAATATCTTGTTAAATTTCGTCATAGTCATCATTTTCTTCTTCTTCTTCTACAACTAATTTAGTCTTTAAATCAAAATTATTGGACCAGTTTAACTATAAATTGATGTTATTGAAAACAAAAGTTATTCTTATCTTCCCATCACCATAACGAAATAATTTTAAAATATACGTATCAATAATTTTGTGGGTTTGTTTTCCCTTACACTCCTCTTTCAGAAATTTCTCCCCCGTGCTAGTTCCTTTGATAGTGAAATTCTGAGATCTCTTTATACATCCTGTAATCATCTCTTCTTTGGTCTACTCTTCCTTGTGACTCATATTATTCCATTTTTCAGCTGATATCTTGGTATTGTAACAATTTGAATCTTTTCTATGTGGCCCAATCAAATAAGCCTCAACATCCCTCACTAACATTGGTTCTTGTTAAATTTATTTGTCGTTTTTATTTATCGGCGTTCTTTAAAATTCAGTGATGTTGTCTCGGGGTACCTTCGATGCGGAGGATCAGGTTTCGATCTCAATAGTAAAAAGGTTCCTGAATAAGTATTATTTTTTCCTCTAAAGACAAATGTTGAAAGTTTAAGACCCAACTAGTTCTCGAATACAATTTGACCATCTTAACCACACTATAATGATTACCTTTCGTAGTGTGAATGTATCAGTAAATGGTGTCTCTTTTATTTTTACTTAAATGTTTGTAATGTCTCGGAGTTGGCTTTGAATTGAGTTGCCCAATCATCCGCGGAGACCCTCCATGTCCTTGTGTGTGAAAATGTGTGTTATTTATAGTTTAAAGTCTTATCCTGAGGTCGTGTTTTTATAAGGGCCTGGCCAGAGTGGTATACGTAAAATTACCGGAATCTATGTACAAAAGGAGAGGTTTAACTGAGAAGGAAGAAAGAAAAGAAAACTGGTGTTTAACAGCTAATACCATTAGCATCGCAGTTCAAATCAGGGCGTGAATGGTCAACGCATATTTCTCAAAGACGTACTATTTCAGGCTTGAGGTTCATTTATTCGAAGTAAATATAGTCAATACTAATAAAATTCATAGGATCAAATTCCATTGAGGTGAATAGTCATAAGATCAAAATTAAAAATTAAAATGTACCTGTTGGCAGGTGTCGTCGTCCTCAACTTTTTTAAAATTATGTATGTAAAATATTATTAACTGGATGCCTTTCGGAAGTTAACTTCCATCATCAGCAGGATGAGTATGCGCTGTAGGCATTGTTAGTCTTGATGCGTCTCCAGTAGGAACTAACCGGTTTTTAAGTATCTCATATAAGGGATTGTATGTTTGGGGTGTGTTCTCTTTTAGTAGCAAGTAGTCGTCTGCTTGTTTCATGATTTCAAGCTCTTCCAGCATTTTAATTTTAGTTCTAACTCTTTCTCCGTGAACAATCGATAATGTGTGTTCAAGTGTGTGTATTGGGTAGCACATACTCATCCTGCTGATGATGGAAGTTAACTTCCGAAAGGCCTCCAGTTAATAATATTTTACGTATATTATTTTAACAAAGTTGAGGACGACGGCCATAGCGTAGTGGTTAAGGCACTGAGCTACAAGCCGGAGGGTCGAGGGTTCAAGTCCCGTTGGGTCAGGATTTTTAAACTGACCCAAACCCTCTGGCGGCTCTATGGCCCTGGGGTCGACTCAGCCTCTAACGGAAATGAGAACCAGACACTTGTACTGGGGTAAAGGCGGCCGTCACGCAGGGCTGACAACCCGGCTGACATAAAGTGCCGATTGTCTAGAAAAAGTGGGAGCCTTAACCTCCTACTACCCCAAGGGTCTCCGGGTCTCTTGTGGGATCACTTTACTATAGTTTACTTTATAGCTGTAACGCTTTTTTTATTTCGATGTTACAAATAAAATGTTGGTATCTAACAATGAAAGTAAAATATTATAATAATAATGTATAGCGCATAATGTGCAAAGATTAGTTAATCTATATTAGTTTATCTGTTCATACAGAATCCTGTCAGAGATTGCCCTCTGTTTTTGCACTTTAGCACATGGTATCTCTCGCATAACATGCCGCATCGCTCGCACACGCATTCTGGTCCCGGGTCATGAAACTGTTTCGTTTTACACAGTCTGTGATGGAAGCCGTGTACTGCTAGCCGGGTCACTAGGTTTCGTAGTTCGGCTTCTTCCAGTCTTCTGAGTTAAAATATTATAAATACATTTATTCGAATCATTATTACTGCCACAGATGTTCTTCATTCATGGACCGTCGCACAAATTTCAGAGCATTGTCCATATAGAACTCCTGGTCGATTAATTAAGATTATAAAACATTAACATCTGAACTTGAATTTGAACGCGGGACCTTTGACACTATACGTTGGCGCGGTATCGACTTCTCTCTCTATCTCTCTATCTCTCCCTCTCTCTCTCTCTCTCTCTCTCTCTCTCTCTCTCTCTCTCTCTCTCCTCTCTATATATATATATATATATATATATATATATTTTCTTTAATTTGCTTACTTGTTATAGTCAGCTACTAGATGGCAGTGAAGACAGAGTTCTCGCGACATCTAGTAATAATGGAGAATATAATACATATATAAGAAAAATAAGTGTTTGGATTGGATTCGCCTGGTGGTGTAATGGATATCACGCTGAGGTACAGACTCAGAGATCCGGGTTCGAATCCCGTCCAGGCATTTATTTTTCTTATCATACCATATATATATACTGTAATGGAACTAATATAGGTTCGAAAATTGTGATTATAAATGTCTGTGGCAAGTATAATAAAAATGTATTGTAATCTCTGGGTCACAATGTAAGGTTTTCTCAGAAAAAAATGAACAGAAATGATCTTCACGCAGCATATAAGGGATATTAAATTAAACAATTTTTCTATTAGTATTTTTAATGAAATACATAATACGGCCACTGTAATGTTTTCAATTGCCCTCGTGTAATGCCAATAAAAACGTTTATTTCGTCCGTACAGTTTAATTTAATTAATCCTAAAATAAACCATGGGATCAAAAATTATTATTTTAAAAAGTATACCATATCATGTTTGCTATATACTGAGTGTATATTAAACCAATACTCACCAGCATTATAACGTAGCCTAATTCACCAATAAACTTACGAACGTTTTCATGATACCGGTAGATTTATGACCAAAAATTTCACTGGTCAGCATGATGAGTACCAATAGTTGTACTTAATGCAGTTTTTTTATCGTGTTTTCAAATATGTATTCGGAATTTCTCCATCACCCACAGTTTTTTTTATTTCAGTTTCAAATAATGGATTTAAATAATTATTATTTTTATAAACGTTTTTTTGTTCATTTATTGTCTTGGCGCAGTGAGGAATGAGTACGGAGAACACTTTCAACAGGAGATTTCAGCTATGGAAAAGATATATCAAGCCAAATGGAATCCTAATATGCGGGCCGATTATTGTGGACCATCAAGAGGGATGCTCCACAGGCGAAATATAGCAAAAAATCGTAATTTCTTACTTTCTAGGTGAGTCCGAATGTTCGAATATTATGTAGTTACGAATGTAGGAAATATTGACGTGTTTTAAATTATAAATGCCTGTCTCTCGGAAACCTTGCGTGATGGAGAAAAACCGATATCATATTTGAATTCAGGAGAAAATATACTATCAGAATCACATTTTTTTCTGAGACAAAAAACGTTTATTTTTTGTTGCTCAGTGTAATTACAACAATATCTTCAGTACTAAGATCTACACTTTAAGATACTTGATTTAATATAAGCAGTATTGAATCAAAATTAACTCAGTGTTCCCAAGAAAATGACATATAAAATTAAAAAAAGGCAAATCGATAATATGATTGCTAAACGGCGTTTTGTGGGATAAGAATATAAGAACAGATACTAAATTTCAAATTTATAAATGCATAATTCGAAGCACGCTAAAATATGGTGCAGAAACTTGGCAGTTCAGTCAAAATTTGAGTGTAAAACTTATGTATATTGAAATAAATTGTTTTAGACGCTCAACTAGACATTTTAAATAGGAAAATATCAAATACAATCATCAAAATGCAATATTAGATTTTGTGAGACATAGACAGCTAGAATGGTATGGCAATATACATAGACTGCCAGAGACAAGATTACCCAGAAAAAAACTTGGGAATGGATTTCACCCAGTAAAGGAAAGAGAGTCGTAGATTTAAATGGATGGATTATATCAGACAAATAAAAGGGAGATAGGTCTGGAAGAACTGGAATGAGAAGATGGAGAAGAATGGAGAAAGAAGATAAAAATAGAAAACACTTTGGACAGAGGAAGATTTATTACATTGTAAACCTGTTTATAAATAAATAAACATAATTACAATAAATCATATAAAAATGTATTTACATTATTGTACTTCATCATTGATTAATTTTCCCTATAAATATTAATATATTGAGATTCACTCTGTATGTAAGTTAATTCTGTTTAAGAATATTATTTACACTTTTTTCATCTTAGTTTCAAATTTAATTAAATGTTTCGTATTCCATTTATTCTCAAATATTAAACCAAAATTGCTTTAATAATTTTGAAGCTATCTAAGGAGTATCTTGTTACAGTGGGCGATCCCCTTTAAAATGTTTTCTCAATATTGCAGCGTGGATTTATTTGTCGCAGGGGATGTTAAGTGGGGATCAAGTTTGTGTATGATGGGAATGAAGACTGCATAACAATATGGCTTCTGCCTTCTTCGCCAACTTCACACTTTCACATAAATCCATACGTTATATTATATTATATTTCTTCGTTTCATGTCGATACCGTATATTATTTCCTAAGCGTAGGATCAAAATGTATTGTAAAAGTAAGGATTAACCTAAAGTTTATGTATTATGATCTGTTTTATTAAAATTTAAGAAAGCATCTGATATATTATAGAACATTACCTTTTTTTATTATTTACACGTTTAAATCTTTGACCTTAGTCTTTGAATTAAAGATAAAGAACCAGAAATGATATGACTTACTTCCACGACTTAGCAATAATATAATTTTACAAAGAGACCTAAAACAAGTTAAAGGAAAAGAATCTTATATACTTAATCTAGGGTTTAAAGAGAGATCAGGGCTTGCTTGGTTTAGACTAGAGGAATGGAAATTAGCGACGATCACGATATGCGAATATGTCCAATGTGCGGGAGCTTTGAAGACGAGATACATATATTAGGAAAATGTAACGATTTAGAATATTGGAGGCGTCATTTATATCGGAAAGATTACTAAATTCAAATTGTGAAAGATTGGCTTGCTACGAGTTAATGGTAAATCCACAAAATTGGATAAACGTGGGTAAAGTTCTTGACACAAGGCGGAAAATAAGAACAACACTCATTCGTGAATAAATAAATATGTTAGCAAAATGTAATTCATTAATTTTTAATAATTCTATTCAACCTAATTAATGTATAATGTAATTGTATTATTATTTAACTGTAATATTATTGTTTTCATTTTTGTTTTACGTTATATTATTACCAAACATTATTTTATTGTAACGGACTGTCAACAGTACGTACGGCTCTTACTGCCCGTGCGACCAATATTTGTAATTAATATTATATGTATCTTACCTTTAGTCTAATACGTCCT